>MU761317.1:85818-101020 GCA_026770625.1 Nicotiana glauca | reverse complement strand
CTCCGATAAGTAAGTAGTACATACTGGAATGAAGTGCGCGGATTTGGTCAGCCGATCAACAATCACCCAAACTGAATCAAACTTCCTCGAAGTCCGAGGGAGACCACTCACGAAATCCATAGTAATCCGCTACCATTTCCACTCAGGAATAACCATATGCTGAAGAACACCGCCCGGTCTCTGATGCTTGTACTTGACCTGCTGACAGTTGAGGCATCGGGCTACATAAGTCACAATATCCTTCTTCATCCTCCTCCACCAGTAATGCTGTCTCAAGTCCTGATACATTTTAGCGGCACCCGGATGGATGGAGTACCGCGAGCTGTGAGCCTCCTCTAGTATCAACTCTCGAAGTCCATCTACATTGGGCACGCAAATCCGGCCCTGCATCCGCAGCACACCATCACTGTCAATAATCACATCTCTGGCATCATCGTGCTGAACTTTGTCCTTAAGGACAAGTAAGTGTGGATCATCATACTGGCGCTCTTGAATGCGATCATATAAGGAAGATCGAGAAACGACGCAAGCCAACACCCTGCTGGGCTCTGAAATATCCAATCTCACTAACCGATTGTCCAATGCCTGAACATCAACTACAAAGGGTCTCTCCCCAACTGGAATATACACCAGGCTGCCCATACTAACCGCCTTTCGGCTTAAAGCATCGGCCACTACATTGGCCTTTCCCGGATGATACAATATGGTGTTATCATAATCCTTAAGCAACTCAAGCCACCTCCGCTGTCTCAAATTAATATCTTTCTATTTGAACAGATACTGAAGGCTGCGATGATCAGTATACACCTCACAGGAAACACCATACAAGTAGTGCCTCCAAATCTTCAGAGCATGAACTATAGTTGCTAACTCCAAATTGTGCACAAGGTAGTTCTTATCATTGGGCTTCAACTGACGAGAAGCATATGCAATAACCCTACCCTCCTGCATCAGCACACATCTGATGCCAACTCTCGAGGCATCACAATACCCGGTGTAGGAACCTGAAGCTGCTGGCAATATCAAAACTGGAGCCGTGGTCAATGCTGTCTTGAGCTTCTGAAAGCTCTCCTCACACTCCTCGGACCACACAAATGGAACACCCTTCTGAGTCAACCTGGTCAAGGGTGATGCAATATAAGAGAATCCCTGAACAAACTGGCGGTAATATCCTGCCAACCCAAGGAAACTACGGATCTCAGTGGCTGAGGTCGGTCTAGGCCAGCTCTGCACCGCCTCTATCTTCTTCGGATCCACCTGTATACCATCACTGGACACCACGTGTCCCAGAAAAGCCACAGACTCAAGCCAGAACTCACATTTGGAGAACTTTGCATAAAGTTTCTCCTCCCTCAGCCTCTGCAATACCACTCTCAAATGCTGAGCATGCTCCTCCTAGCTACGAGAGTACACCAGGATGTCATCAATAAACACAATCATAAAGGAATCCAGATACGGCCGGAACACGCTGTTCATCAAATGCATAAACGCGGCTAGGGCTTTAGTCAGCCCAAAAGACATAACTAGAAACTCATAATGCCCATACCTCGTCCTGAAAGCTATCTTCATAATATCAGAATCCCTGATCTTCAGCTGGTGATAGCCTGATCGAAGATCAATCTTCGAGAATACCCTTGCTCCCTGGAGCTGATCAAACAAGTCATCAATACGGGGTAGGGGATACTTATTCTTCACTGTCACGTTGTTCAGCTGCCTGTAATCAACACACATTCTCATTGAGCCATCTTTCTTTTTCACAAATAAGACCGGTGCACCCTACGGTGACATACTAGGATGAATAAACCCCTTATCTAGGAGTTCCTAAAGTTGTTCCTTCAACTCCTTCAACTCAGCTGGTGCCATACGATAAGGAAGGATAGAGATAGGCTGAGTGCCCGGCACCAAATCAATACCAAAATCAATATCCCTGTCCGGCGGCAAGCCCGGCAGGTCCGAAGGAAACACATCCGGAAAATCCCTCATAACGGGAACTGAATCAAGGGTGGGAGTCTCAACTCCAACATCTCTCACAAATGCCAAATATGATAAACATCCCTTCCCAACCATCCGCTGGGCCTTTAAGAAGGAAATTACCCTGTTGGGTACATAATCAGTCGTACCGTGCCACTTGATCTTTGGGATACCCAGCATAGCCAATGTGACTGTCTTGGCGTGACAGTCCAGAATAGCATGACACGGAGATAGCCAATCCATGCCCAAAATAACATCGTAATCAACCATACTCAATAGCAATAAATCAACTCGGGTCTCCAAAACCCAATAGTAACAAGACAGGACCGATACACATGGTCTACACTACAATAATAGTATCGCCCACCGGGGTAGATACATGCACAGGCAACGCAAGACACCCTCGGGTCGTACCCAAATAATGAGGAAAGTATGAAGATACATAGGAATATGTGGAGCTAGGATCAAATATAACTGAGGCATCCCTGTGGCAGACTGAAATAATACCTGTGATAACAGAATCCGAAGCAACAGCATCTGAACGGCCCTGGAGAGCATAGAATCGGGCCTGACCACCACCCGATCGGCCTCCCCCTCTGAGGCGACCCCTAGCTACCTGACCCTCACCCCTAGCTGGCAGGGTGGGTGCTAAAGATACCGGGCCAGAAGATGAGGGCTAGCCCCTCAGCTGAGATGAACTGGATGCACGGCGGGGACACTCCCTCCGTATATGCCCGAACTCACCACACTCATAACAACTCTCGGATACTAGTAACCGGGACTGATGGGAACCCCTCGTGCCAGAGTGGCTAGCTGATGCACTCGGCCGGGATGAACCCTGAACTGATGGGGCATGAGACGAACTCTGCGCTGGAAGTGCACTAAGAGATGGCTGACTCTGCTGAGAGCCTTGATAACCCCGACCAGAAGATGACCCACGATACTCTGAGCGAGCTGATTGATGGGGCCTGGAAGATCGACCTCTACTCTGCTGAACCTGTCCCCTATACGACGTCGCAAGTTTGAGCCTCTAAATACAACGGAATAATATCCTATCCATGTCAAGTCTAATGCAGGAGTAAAGGAAATATCAAAGGAGAGATCGGGTCCTGCGGACGCCGGCAGCTACCTTGATAACTCCCCGACTAGACTGATGCAGCAACAAGATATCAACTAGCCTCCTGGATCCCTGTATCTGCACACAAGGTGCAGGGAGTAGAGTGAGTACTCCAACTCAGTGAGTGACAGCAATAAATAATAACTGAAGAAAAGAAAACCTGTAAGAACACTATGCAGCTCTATAACTAACAGTACGGGTAGGAGCATTTCAAAAAGGGGAAAAATCCAGTACCAGTCTCCTACAGTCCAACAGTTATCCAACACTGCTGCGGCGTGCAGCCCGATCCGATATAATATATATATATATAGTGCTGCAGCGTGCAGCCCGATCCAATATAATATATATATATAATGTTGCGGCGTGCAGCCCGATCCAATATAATAGTTAGCTGCGCTCACTGGGGGTGTGTGCAGACTCCGGAGGGGCTTCTTCAGCCCAAGCGCAATAATACTGCGGCGTGCAGTCCGATCCATATATGTATCACTGCGGCGTGCAGTCCAATCCATATATATATCAGATATATAATATCTGCGGCGTGCAGTCCGATCCAATACATGTATATGTATATACTGCTGCGTCGTGCAGCCCGATCCGGTATATATCAAATACCTCACTATGGGGTCCTTGACCCCTCTCAGTTAATATAGACTTGGCCTCTCGAGCCCACTCAGCTAAAACAGGGTATTCAACCCTAGGTATTTCTCATTTAGAGGGCAATTTGCTAATACCGATTCATATTATATTTTACAGTTAAGAATACGACTGAGAGTATGTGTTCAACAGGTAAAGTGTGGTCAATTAACTCAACAAGATCCCCTAGAGGTTCTACAGATCGGCACAAGGCCCCAAACATGGCAACTAGCCCAAAATATACGAATATAAGCTCAGTCTCAGTCAAAAGGTACAGTACACTATCAATCGGGATAGACCAAGTCCGAATCCCAGCCACAATATCACCACGCTCATCACACGGCGCATGTTTCATCTCACATAGCACTGTATAGTGCAAATACGGGGTTTCAAACCCTCAGTATATCATTCATAACCATTAATCACCTCAAACCGGCCAAAATCCTAGCTCGCCATGCGTTTTCCTCGCAAATCGGCCTCCTCGAGTGTAGAATTTGATCAAAACCATAGGGAATAGGTTATAATAAGCTAATGGGACATAACTCAATTGAAAGAACTCGAAAAATACCCAAAAACACGAAGTTGACATAACAACATTATTTGAAGCTACAAGTTCATACCTGATGGAATCCCTTCGAAATTTCTCAATTATCGCCCAAAAATCGCCTCTCCCGAAGTCCCAAAATGTTTTCTAACTTCTGAAAATCGAAACCCACTGTTTCATTAAACACTCAGCATTTTTTGCTTCTGCGGAGAAATTGTCGCTTATGCGACTTCCGCTTCTGCGGAAACTGTCCGCTTCTGCGGCTTCACCTCAACTCATCCAAAACCGCTTCTGCGGTTAATAGTCCGCTTCTGCAGACTCGCATATGCGGAAAATGTTCCGCTTCTGCAGAACCTCCCAAGCCATCGCCATTTCGCTTCTGCGATCATTTTCCCGCTTCTGCGGACTCGCTTCTGCGAAATAAATTTCCGCTTCCGCGAAACTTGCTGAACTCACCCAATTTCGCACTGCGGAGAATTTTCCGCTTCTAGGAGCCGCATCTGCGGTCTCCCTTCTGCAGATGCGGAAATACCTTCTGCAACTCAAAACCAACAAACTTCAACTCCAAATTCTCTCGTTCAACCACCCGAATTCAACCCGAGGCCCTCGGGACCTCAACCAAAAATACAGATATGTTCTATTACCTCATTCGAACTTGTTCCAATCATAAAAACACGATCATTAACACAAAAATCATCAAATCACGACGAATTCAAGCCTAAGATTAACTAAAACTTCCGAATCTCACATTCGATCAAAAATTTTCAGGTCATTAACCTGAAAATTTGCAGACATATCCAAAATCACCTAACGATGCTACTGCTACTCTCGGAATTCCATTCCGACCCCTGGATCAAAATCTCACCTATCAACCGAAATTCGCCAAAACTCCAACTTCGCCAATTCAAGCCTAATTCTACACTGGACCTCCAAATTCAATTTCGATCGCACTCCTAAGTCACAAAATCATCCCCCGAAGCTAACCGAACCACCGAAAATCACTTCCGAGCCCTCTAACTCAAAAGTCAACTTCCGGTTGACTTTTCCAAAACAAGCTTCCTTCTAAGAGGCTATGTGCCTTATTTTCAACCAAAACCAATTCAAATACACCCGATCGACTCTAATACTGATATTGAAATATGAAGCAACACAATAAGGGTGAACGGGACGGTAATTCACGTGACGACGGGCCGGGTCATCACACTTAGTCTTCACAAGCACAAGCTTATCATAGTTATTCTTGAAATACTTTTAAGCACTAAAATTTCTAATAACAAAAATATTGGATCTTACACTTCCTTTCCTCTTTTGGGACGTGCAGACAAAAAAAAAATGCAAGCTCATATTGTTGTAAAGACAAAATGCCACCAAATCTTGGTGTTGCTACAGAAAGATATGAAGATAACTGAAGAGGCCAATGTGGAAACTAGATAGCCAGAGATTTACTCACTGCATGCTAGCTCACGAAACAGAATATATGTTGCAGTCAAGTATTTGGAAAGAATGTGAAATGTTGGATTCACTTACTTCTTGCCTGAAATACATTGTAATTTAACTTAGGCCCCGAATTCGCTTGTTCATCTGGTTTGTTAATCATAAGGAATAAGTTTATTGTTCGTTTGAACATCATCCTTAAAAATTGATTGTTGCATCTGTTTTCTTTTTGTCTCTCTTGACCTTCTACTTCAGTAAAGCTTTACATTATGACAAAACAGAAATATTAACACTAGCTTCCAAGAAATTTGAGTTGGCATTTCTGTTCATACCTAAATCAAGATCTCTATAATTCACATAAGCTTCTCTTGCAAACTTGGATACAAAAGTTCCCATTACTCATATAGCCCTCTGATCCAGTTGATATGTTTATCTGCAGATTTCTTGTCTCCTTCTGTCCAAGTAGTTAAGTACTAAAATTGATTGATTGTTAGCACTGTTTTCTTCCCCTTTGCAGTTCAATTGGTTGTAGTTATGAGGATCCTTATGAAGAGATCTTCATCTATCTTATTTGCAACATGTTGCCTTTTATTCAAGACTTTTGTTGCACCAGTTTCCAGTGTCTTTGGAACTGTGAAAACTGTGACAGTTTCCAGTGTCTTGCACCAGCTCCAAGACCATATTTCCTCATCATAGGACCATAAGCTCCCCCTGTGATATGACCACCTATTCCTAAGCTGGTACATAGGCCAGCAGGATAACCATGTGTCTTGCTTTTTTCTGCAATCCTATAGTACACTTCACCAATCGTCGCGCCAGCTTGAACCCAAGCACTGTTGTTCTCATTGTCCACTTTGATCGTGCGAAGTTTAGCTAGTTCAAGCAAGATGAAGGGCATTGATCTTTTCATTTCTAATATATAAGATATGCCTTCATAATCATGGCCTCCACTCCTAACTCTAAGCTGAAGTTTTAGCTCTTTCGCGCAAATGACTGCTGCTTGTACATTGGATTCACTGCAAAATGACTGCTGCTTGTACATTGGATTTACTTACACCCTAGCCACTTGTAGGTTATAGTTGTCACTCTCAATCTTAACAATAAAGTTCTCGATCGCTCCTACATCATAGTTTTCTTTTGTCAAGCTAGAAATTAGCCTAGTGATGATGTTGTCTGTTCATAATAGTTGGTATTTTGAATGGTAAATCTCGAATTGTCGTACCGGGATTTATCGAACCAAAGTAAGATTAACCAACCCAAAGCTTTTCTAATTAATTTTTCTTATATTCTTGTAGCCTTGTTGATGTTGCTGGATAACATTAGACTGCTTTTGGGGTAAGCGATTTAACTATTGCTCATTTAAAATTATATATGTTATTTACCAATAGTTATTTATCATTTTTCTTAATTTTTGTACTTATAGGTTTTGAAGACGGAAGCTACAAGTCAAGATTCAAGTTTAGAATATGCACAAGCTCATTATTATTTTGCTAAATATTATGCAAAACTTGATATCATAGTCTAGCTCAGGATAATAGCTAAGTTTTTTTTGTTGAGGTGTTGAGAAAACATAGAAAGTAACATCATCATGGGATTTGAACTTGATATCTTATCTTTTTATATCTAGATTTTTCAATAACAATTTGATATTGATTGATAAAAATTACTTTTTGTGGCATTGAGCTTTTAGAACTACTCATGGTTATTAAGAGACCATGAATATGATCGCTAAATTATAAAATTATTTTAAATAGGGATGTCGTCTCTAAATATAATCTAGGACCAGTTAAAGGTTGGTCGCGAAAATGGTTACGATGGGAATGACGATCAGGTTTTTTGTCCGTCTCTAAAAGATAATTTAGGACCAGTTACAGTTAGTCGCTAAAACGATTTCACGACCAGGTTTTTGTCCGTCTCTAAAAGATAATTTAGGACCAGTTACAGTTCGTCGCTACAGAGATTTCACGATGGGAATATATAATTCATTCATTGTCTAATAGGGACGAGAAATACAGTCTTTAAAGGTATTTAACGACCAGAATTTTCGCCCGTCACTGAAGTTCTTTAACGACCAGGTACTACGACTCGTCGTTATTGACATTTAGCGTCGGAGGCTATTACGACGGGTTACGGCCAGACTTTTCCCGTCGTAATTTACCCTTTTAGTACCAGATTCCAACCTTTAGGGACTAGAATTCCCTTCCTTAAAGGCAGTTTTTCTTGTAGTGATGGTTTCTACATATGAAGGTGCAGAATTCTTATGAGCATGGTTTCTATATGATATGCAGTGTTCTTATGAGCATGGTTTCTACATATGAAGGTGCAGAAATACTATGAGCATGGTTTCTATATATGAAATTTCAGAAACTTAAAGAAAACTCCTATAGGCAGGATATCTACCCTTATGCATACATAGATAACCCTCCCCTTTTACTAAAACCCAATAAGTTATTACAAAAATTTATTACAAACCGAAATGAATCAAAACAGGAAATAAAATTACATCAGAACTCTTAAGCTGCATCCAAGTAACCTAATTCAAACCCAAGGTCTACCAATATGATATGAGCCAACTGCCAGGATCAGGTTCCAAAGACTTTCTCTTATCTGGGATGTGTCAAAGTTCCAAGGAGTTTCAAGAACTCCAGGCAATGCTCACACCCAAATATCATTACAGACGGGATTAAAGTGCAGTGTGGAAGGGCCAGCCCTCCAATGTCCAAGTTCAGAGGGAACTCCAGGTCCCAAGGCAAGGCTCATTGGAGGGGGGCGGAACTTAGAATCTAGGAACAAGTGTAAGTGCAGTAGAGGGATTCAAGGGATGCCAAGGCAGGCTGGTGGTCATGCTCAGCAATATAAAAATGCTGGCCTACCCCTGCCCAGCCCACTAGCCAAACATTGGAGAATCCAGGACCTATTGAAGGTCAAACCATGGCCTGGGTAGTAATTGGGATACTGTCAGGCCAAGGTTTCAACTCAACACATAAAGGGGGTTAGGGGGTAGGGACTCATATGAGAGCAGAAGCAAAGAAAGCAAAAAAAATACTTAGCATAAGCTACGAAGCATGAACAGCAAACCACACAAAAGAATGAAACTATACCATAAACATGTAGGGATGAGGCAAATTCTTAAATGAAAGGGCATACTAGTTTTCAGAAGCAAGCAAGCAGGGAGAAGCAGTAGACTTAGGGAAGCCAAATTGCAATCAAGAAGCGAGAGTGTAAGTGTAAGCTGAAATAGGTAAGAAAATAGTTTGAAAATCAATCACACAAGGTTTCCCTTTAATTAAGGGATTCTGATTTCAAATGGGCAAGGTAAATAAGGAAAGGAGTTAATTAAACACTTTTCAAAGCAATAAAAGAAGGGTAAATGCATAATAGTTATTTAAGAAAAGGCTTTTGATAGTACGCGGTCATGCAAATTAAGGAAAGGAAATCAGTTGACAGCCAAGCAATCAAGAGTCAAAATTTTTTTTGTATGAATGAACCAAGTCAGAAAAAAGGTAATGAGAGGCTTCACTTAAGAAGAATCAGTAGCAATCAATTAACCTAAAAAAAGGATTCTGATTGGAACACAAGTTGGAAAACCTTTTGAAGAAAGATTTAACACGTATAAAAGGGGTTGTCATGCTAATCAGAAGAGTTCATACACAAAAAGGATTCAGACTGATTATATGGATCCAAAGTCAATATGAGAGAGTCTAGGGCTCGAATAGAACCCTAGTCCAAACATACAAGACCACACTCGCCAAAAAACCCCAAATTCTAGGGTTTTTCAACTTGAACCAAATGCAAAGAAGAGAAAGCATGAATACACACAGATCTGGCGATAATCGGAGAAGAACCTCAATAGTTAGGGTTTTCAGATGAACCCTAGAATGAGAAAGGCTTAGAAAACATCCGATCTAAGTCGGATGAGACTGGAACAGGCTCAGGAGGATGAGATATGACGGATCCGGGCCGAAGAAGGCCGAAAACCTCAAGTCGGCGGAGGTCTGGGTGGAGACCTTTGAGGTTTGGACTCGATCCTTCGAACAAACAGGCATGCAGGAGCCATAGGAGGTGGGTATAGGCCGTCCATGGCCTGAGAAGCCAGGGACACCGGTGAAAATATGGTGGAACAAGGTAGGGGAGGCTAGGGTTCCGGGAGAGGTTGAGAGAGAATTGGGAGATGAGGGGTTCAAGGGCAACTGCAAACATAAAATGATTAGGGTTAGGGGGTGATTGGGTAATTAAAAAGGGAAAGGGAAATGGGGACCATTGATCTAGGCGATCAACGGTTGAGATTAGAGAGGGTAGGTGGAAAATGGGTTTGGGTCTATTTGCATGGGGACTGGGTCAGGGTAATTGGGTCTGAGATTGGTTTTAATGAGGGGTTAATTTTAGGCCATAATTCAAATAATTGGGGCTACTTTTTAAATAGCCATTTTTCCCTTGTTTGATTTTACAAAAACAGAAAAAAATAATTTTTAAAGATCATTGAAAATACTGAACCAATTAACAATACATAGGTATTAATTGAAAAATTACTGGGACTAATTTTACAGCTATAAAATACTATTAATCGTAAAATAGGCTAAAATTGCAAGTATATACAATTTGACATTTAAAATATCAAATAAATTTGTAAAAAATGCATAAAATTATCATAGCTATACTTTGGTATAAATATGAGAATAAAATAAGTTATTCACCAAGATGATAATTTTGGAAATAATTATTAATTTTATACTGCTAAAATGGACAATAAATTGGTTCAAAAAATCTTTTAAAATTTGAGAAAAATACTAAAACACTTAGGCATACTTATGTATGCATATATATAGTATTTGAAAAATATTTTGAGTATATAAAATACATAGGGAAAATTGGATATCAACTTGGATATCAAAGTCGTTTCTTATTGTTCAATTCTAAGAAACACGGGGACTATCTATATACGGTAAAATTGAAAGGTCCAATTTTTGGCCATTACAATGCCTCATAAGCAAACCTTCCAAAGGCCATCGGTGTCCAACCTCGGGGAAGTGCAAGTCGAAGGTTATGATAAGAAAGTGGAACCGTAGGTGGACGAATAGGGCTAACAAAGTCTAGAGGGCTAACTCTAACCCATATCAGGGCATTAAGTGGCTATAGTTGCCCCATATACTTGTAATTAATACTTTTGTACTATGTTATCCCTCATATATAAAGGGGAATCCTTATCGTTTGTACACATCTGATGCTCAATACTAAATACACAAGAACATTCTCTCTACTCTCTAACATATTCTCTTGATTTCACTACTTTATTTATTGCTTATGCTCATTGTGTTCTATTTATTGTTCTTCATTTATTTCTTATCATTGATCATAAAGAGCCATCATCCTAGCTCTCATAGATGTTATCATCCTCTCGACTGCTCCAAGTCGGGCATCCAGCTCGACCCCGAGGCCTTACAATCGACAACTCGACACCCTTGATCTATAATTGTTTGGTTTGATTATCATATCGTTTCTAAGCTATAATCATGATTTCTAAGTTTTTACTTAGCATCCATTGCTTAACAACTATCATAAAAATAGATCACGTATTTTTAGAACATCATAATCAAATTTAATTATATTATCATTTTTACGGTGAACAAAAATAAAAAGAAAAATTCCTAAATTAGCACTACTAACTATTTATAAAACTATTGATTGCCAATCCCCGGCAACGGCGCCAAAATTTGACGAGCTTGAAACACACACAAATATATGCTCTCTAGTCGAATATAGTAAATGTAATATCATATCCACTGGGATTGGAGTTAAACAGTTATTATCGAAGTTTTTAGCTAGAATGCTATCCATGATGATCAATAATTGATATTTATTTGATTTAAAACTAAAATTAACTAGAACTATTGGCTAATGACAATTGAAGCAAGTAATGAGTAAGGAAAGTTATCAATTGGGAGAAGATAGGGTTGATAGGATAGGTGCAAGAAAAATATTTGAGATTTAACTCTAGATAATTCAGTTCTAATGTTCAAGTGAGTCTCTCGAATTCAGTTGGTTATTAGTTCAATTGTTCAGTAGGAACTCCTCTCTCGATTATGTCTCAACTCAGAAGATAAACCAATTTTGAGCATGTGAAGATATACAAGAATTTGTAATGGATTGGTCTTTAGGAGAACCTCTCTTGATTATCCTCCTAACTAGATTCAATCAACATATCAACTATCCTATTTTGATTACTAAGAAAAATTAATGACTTCAACAAACAAAATATGAAGCAACAATATCATAAGTTATGCCTCTCTCGATTACATGAACTAATGAATATAGTTTTGACAATTAAAACATCTAAACTGATTCAATGCATAAAAACTAGTGCTAATTATCTACAAACAATTATCAATACACCAAATCCATCAAACCCTAAAGAGAACTACTCCATATATATGGACTAATTTATCATAACAATGTTTGAGTAAAAGGAAAATATAAAACAATCCAAACCCTTGTCTTGAGTTGAGATTAAATGATGGATTCCTTGTGCTCTTGCTTCTCCAACTTCTCCTTAGCCTCCTTAGGTATTAGTTACATCAAAAGTCCCAATAATACAATTTTTCCATGTATATATACCAAGTAGGGTCAGGCCCAAACACATACACCTGCTCCTACGCAAAAAGGAAACTTTTCTCGCACAGGACATGCGCGGCCTCACACTTGGAAGTGTGCCCGCACACTTTTCACACTATTCAGCCCCATATGCACGGTTAGTGCACGGCCGTGCACTTTCCGCACACTTTTCACTCAGTTATGTTGGGAACTCGTAAAACGTAAAATATTAAAGTTGTGTCCCTTTGAATTAGCTTTCCAATAATATATTGTGGAGCCCAGAAAGAGTTTCGAGCGAAAAGCCATGTGCATTTTACTGGATACTGCATAGTATGCCTACTCGATTCTTTGTTCATTCTAAACTATCATCAGTTGATCCCCGATCACGACCCCAGCTTAATTACTTGGCCTTTGACTCAGACGTCAAAGCTCCAAATCATTTGAATTCATTCCATAACATTTATATAGCTCGGAATCACTCCTACAAGGCATAAAATACACAATTAGTGCAAAACACCAGCGATTAATACTCAAACTCAATTAAAGTGTAGTAAATTGGAATGCAATAATCGACTAAAACATGAGATTATATCCTACCATCAATATGCTATCCCCTTTTTAAGACCACCGACAACATCCA
The DNA here is from genome assembly GCA_026770625.1 of Nicotiana glauca. Classification (NCBI taxonomy): domain Eukaryota; kingdom Viridiplantae; phylum Streptophyta; class Magnoliopsida; order Solanales; family Solanaceae; genus Nicotiana; species Nicotiana glauca. Next base: position 88,093 of record MU761317.1, on the reverse strand, counting down.
ACCATATCTTTTGTGCTTCTTCGTCTAAAAAGCGTGGTCGCTCCCCTTGTTCATTTGGTGGCAAGCTTGAGTGTACTCCTTCACATTGGTGCTATAGAAACTCTTTATTTAGAAGATAGAAAATTATGAAATATATAATATTTTAACCATTAATTTCAATTTGTAGTAATTATGATACTTACATAGGTAGTCTCCGCTTGGTACTCGACCCATATATTTAAGAAAATATATAGACCAGTCAAACACATTTCAGGCAGAAGATTATACTGCACAATAAAGACTGGCTAGCATGATATGTTGGTGCATAAACAAAAAATGGCGTGAAACCATCAGCACACAAATCCAATCGAATATTCGTCGGTTCACCAACATAATTTGGATACGTCCTATCAAAATGCTTTCAAGCTTCTCCATTTGAAGGATGACACATAACACCAGGTGGCCTTCTATTTTTATAGTGTCATCTCATATGAGGAGTGGAAATCATCGATACGTACAACATCTTTAATCTAGGAATAAGAGGTAAATAATGCATCGACTTCACAACAACCTTCTTCCCACTAGGAACCCACTTAAAACGAGGTTATTCATAAAATTTACAACTTTCTAAATCGGCATCTCTTATAATATAACATGCAACCATCTTTATAACAATCGATTCTCATTGATGAGAGTCCTAACTTAGAACCAATCTTTTACCCTTATAGAAATCTTCAAGTATGTTGAAAGTTGGGTCAACTAGTTCACTCATAAGGCCAATGAAAGAATCCATTCCCGCTTGAGAAATATTAGTATGTGATTTGATACTTAATAATCTAACCACAACAGACAACTGAGAGTGCATACTCCCTTCCATTAGTGGACGACTAGCGGCCTCTAACTATTCATAAACATATTTTGCCTCTTCGTTAGGAGCTTGTTCAACACTTTCAGGGGTTCAAACTTGAAGTGCATCCTAAAAGTATCTGCAACCATTTCATGGTATCTAGGATGTTGAACGCTATTCCCTATTATCCTACTACTTTCACCAACATCTATGTTATAAAATATACCATCACTACCATTAACTTCTCCATCACTAGTTCACACAACAACATTATCCATAAACCTTTTTTTATAAAGATGGGTCTTAACATCCTCCGATCCAAAGAAATGCAAACACTTGTACTTCAGAGAAGGACACCTAATCATCATCTGATTTGAAATGGTACAAGTGATATTGCATGGCTAATCTATTCATTAACCCATTCTATAAATTCCTCCCTCAAAAATCAACTATTAGGATAATTCCTATTATACATCCAACTATAATATTCCATTTAAAAGAACAAATAAATTGCATTTTATATTAAATGAGATGTTCAAATTAATTCATAGTTTAAGTTACATAATAAACATTAGTTACAAAGTAGTTAATTTAAATAATTAGACTAACCCTAAATCTCTAAAACCAATAAACAATAGAAAAATAAATTAAACCCTAAAATAATAAATTATACCTCTCCCACTAGAAAGATAAATAAGGAGAAGTATTTCTAAAAGGAATAAATAAAAATAGAACAATAAATTAAACCATAAATTAATAAATTGTTTCTAAAAGAAATAAACAAAATTAGAAAAATAAATTAAACCAGAAATTTCTAAAAGCAATAAACAAAAATAGAACAATAAATTAAACCCTAAATTTTAAGAATTAAAGTAGCTTAAACACAACTAGTTAACTAACCTTCACGTCGTAGAAGTAGCGGCAGTTGAGCAGCGGTAAGAAAGGAGGCAGGTGGTAGAAGAAGGAGCTGTTGCGGCAGCGGCGGCGGTGAGGCAGCGGTGCAACACGGCTGCGGCAATGAGGCAGTGGGATTGGGGATTTGGGTGAAGAAGGTAATGGGGATGCTTTTGGGCTTTGATTTTGGAGAATGAATGTAGGAAGAGATTTTGGGTGGGATTTGGGTGAAATCACCTTAGGGATGAAGAGGGTGGAGGAGAGAAGGAGAGATAGAGAAATTTGAGAAATGGGAAAGAAAACCCGATGGTGGGCTCTAATTTGAAGATTTTCGACCGACTTCGGTCGGGAACGACAGTCGTTATATTAAAGTAAAATATTCACTATTTGACCATAAACTTACCGATCGAATTCGGTTGAAAATCTGATTCTACTTTTGTTTTATATTTTTTATATTAAAATAACGGAATGAAATCGGTCGATATTTAGTGAAATAGTCAAAATTAATATATATATATATATATATATATATATATATATATATATATATATATA
>MU761317.1:32503-84617 GCA_026770625.1 Nicotiana glauca | reverse complement strand
AAATATATATATATATATATATATATATATATATATATTTATATATTACACACACACACACACTTTCACTACCCAAATCTCCCTCCGCCAAGATGTCGTGATGGCACCTAGTCTCTAAGACTAGGTAAGCCTAACAATTTCAGACTACCGAAAGTATAAAAGCAGAATTTAACAACTAAACTTCAATATATAACTATATACTGATAAAATGTCACTCGGCATGTACAGGTAAACCAGCATTCGAGTATAACAATATTCCAAAACCTGGTACTCACGATTCAAAAGCTCAAAGAATTTATCTAGCTTTTTTATACATCAGTATCTAAAAGAAATAAAGGAGGAAACAACATAAGGGATAGAGGGGGACTCCGAGATTTGTGGACGCTGGCAGATATACCTTGAAGTCTCTTGGAGCAGCAGCAAGTACGTAACTAGTAGCGGGACTAGTAGGAGGTACCTGGATCTGCACACAAAATATATGCAGAGAGTAGCATGAGTACACCACAGCGGTACCCAATAAGTGCCAAGCCTAACCTCGATAGAGTAGTGACGAGGCCAGGTCCGGGCTCTACTGGGATAAAATAATAAGATAGAAGATATAACAACATGATGAGAGGCAAGAGTTTAACAAATTAGAATTTACATAGAATAACAACACAACATATAGAAGTAAAAAATAGGGGAGCTCTCGAGATACCGTCTAGTAGTCCTAAAATTAAATATACAAGGGGATATCCCGAGGTACCGCCTCGTAGTCCTAAAAGTAAATGTGCAGGAAGATCTTGCGAGGTACCACCTTGTACTCCCAAAAGTAAATATGTACGGGGATCTCTCGAGGTACCGCCTCGTAGTTCCAAAAGTTAACACACAGCTCAAAATCAATAGCAATAACAATTAACTACAGGAAATCCTACAATTTAAGACTAAGTAAGAGTCAAGGAAAAATAGGAAAAATCAACTAAGCATGCTGCACAGATTGAAAATAGGCATTTATGACAAGTAGAAAAGCGATATTAAGCTAAGCGTAAGAACTACATGTTAGGATAATTCATTAAAGACATAACAAGTTACCGCTTTATGTAAAATTAGATTTTTCAAATATTAACCCATATACGCACTCATCACCTCGCATACACGATACTCACATATCATAGAAGTGAGACAATAATACCAACTCCCAAGGGAATTTTCCCCACACAAGGTTGTGCAATCCACTTACCCCGAACCAAGCTCAATCAATAAGTAAAAAAAACTTTTTCACGATTTTTCCAACTCCAAATTGCCCAAATCTAGACAAAAGCAATTACATACCATAAATATAACTATAATAAACTACTCTAATTAATGAAATAAAGATTTTAGCAAGAACATAGAAAATTGCCCATAAAAGTAGACTAGGGATCACGTCTCGAAATCGGGTAAAATTTAAAAAATAGGAACACCCATTCACCCACGAGTTCACTTGTACCAAAATTTCTCAATTCCGATAAATCCCAATAAAAACTCAAAAAATTGGTTTAAGAACTTTCCAACCTTTTCCCCAAATTTCTCAACCCAAATCCTTAATTAAATGATAAAATCAAATATAGATTAGTGGAATATAACCATAAATGAATTAAGAATCATAACCCAATAGCTTCCTCGAAAACTCCTTCAATTTCTTGCCTAAATCCGAACTCTCTAAGTCCCTAAGTGAAAATGTGATCAAACTCTCGTAATTTCCCCTTTTCTACCCAGTGATCTCGCACGTGGCGACCCTCAGTCACAATTGTGATGCCGCACCTGCAGAATTTCTATCGTAGGTGCAGAAGTGACTTAAGACACCTAGGTCTACTTCTGCAATCAAGTGGCCTCACCTGCATGTGCCTATGGACAATTGCCCGCCTCTGCAAAATCCTCAACCAGCTCGACTCCCGCTTCTGTGATCACTTCTCCACAGGAACGGCTCCGCTTCTGCGGTCTTTTTATCGCACCTGCGACCCCTGGCTACCCAAACCAAGGCCACATATGTGAGATCCCTTCTGCACGTGCGTGTCCGCACTTATGGTTAACCTCACTGCATGTGCAATGACACCAGAAGTTGAAAAACTTCTGCAACTCTCACAAGTCTAAAATGAATCTGGCTGTGTTGCCCGAGATCTCAACAAAATATATCAACATGTCCTAATACCCAATACAAACTTAGTCGAGCCCTTAAATCACATCAAACAACAACAAAAATATGAATCACACTCCAATACAAATTTATGGAACTTTGAAACTTCAAACTTCTACAACCGATGTTGAAACCTATCAAATCACATCAGATTAGCCTCAATTTTTTCACATGAGACATATTCGACATTATGGACCCAATCCAACTTCCGAAATCAAAATCTGACCCTGATATAAAAAGTCCACTCCCTGTTAAACTTCTCAAAAATTCAACTTTCGCCATTTCAACACTTATTTAGCTACAGACCTCCACTTCACAACCCGAACACGCTCCTAAATCTAAAATAACCCAACAGAGCTAACGAAATCGATGAAAATCCATTCCAGAGTCATCTTCACAGAGTCCCAACTATCATCCATATCCTAGAATTTAAGCTTTTTTTTGGGTCCAAGTGTCCCAAATCACTCCGAAACTACAAACAAAACCTCCTAGCAAGATACATAAGAATAAAAAGATAAGAGGAAAGTAGCAAATAAGGGATCAAAGCTATTACTCTCAAAATGACCAACTAGGTCGTTATATCCTCCCCCCTTAAACAATCATTCATCCTCGAACGAGTATACTGAAATACCTAAAATGGTGAAAACATAAGGATAATGGCTGCGCATATCATGCTCGCTCTCTAAAGTTGCCTCCTCGATCGACTGACCCCTCAACTGAACCTTCACGGAAGCAATGTTCTTTGACATTAGCTTTTGAACCTACCTATCAAAAATAGCCACTAGCTCCTCAATATAAGATAAATCCTTGTCCAACTGGACTGAATTGAAATCCGAAACATGAGACGGATCGTCGTGATACTTCCAGAGCATAGAAACATGAAATACCGAATGAACTCCTGCCAGGCTGGGAGGCACGACAAACTCATAAGCAGCCTCCCAAACATGCCGCAATACCTTGAACGGGCCAATAAACCTTAGGATCAACTTGCCCTTCTATCCGAACCTCATAATACCCTTCATGGATGACACTCAAAGCAAGACCCTCTCTCCAACCATACCTTCCGATCGGCATAACTCTTCTGTCTGGACTCGACTATGCGAAGTCGATTCAGAATCAACTTAACCTTTTCCAATGCATCCTGAACCAAGTATGTACCCAATTGCCTAGCCTAGCCCGGTTCAAACCTACCCATTAGAGACCGATATCACCTAACATACAGAGCCTTATAAGGTGCCATCAGAATGCTGGACTGATAATTGTTGTTGTAGGCAATCTCCGCAAGTGGCAAGAACTGATTGTAAGAACCCCAAACTCCATCACACATACATAGAGCATATCCTTTAGTATTTGAATGGTGCGCTCAGAGAGTACATCCGTCTGAGGGTAAAATAATGTGCTCAACTTCACCCGAGTACCTAACTCATGTTGTACGGCTTTCCAGAACTATGATGTAAACTGCATACCCCAGTTAAAGATGATAGATACTGGCACGCCATGAAATCTAACAATCTCGTGGATGTAAACTCGAGCCAGCTACTCGAAAGAATAAGTAGTTATCATAGGAATGAAATGAGCTGACTTGGTCAGCTATCCACAATCACCCACATTTGCTGAGTCCGTTGAAGCCTAACAATGAAGTCCATAGTCATCTGCTCCCATTTCCACTCTGGAATCTCTAACTTCTGAATAAATCCACCGGGCTGCTGATGTTCATACTTCACCTGCTAGCAATTTTGACACTGAGCTACATACTCCACTATGTCCTTCTTCTATCTTTTCTACCAATAATGCTGCCTCAAGTCCTAGTACATCTTTGCGGCACCCGAATGAATGGAGTACCATGATCTGTGATCCTCCTGGAGAATCAACTCATGCAATCTATCTACATTACGCATATATAGTGTGATGACCCAAAAGGTCATCACTTATTTTAAAATGAATTCTGCATTTCAAGGCCTTAGAAACCTCTTTTAACATCACCTCGAGTTGTGTGCGCAGTCCGAGCGCGTAGCCGGAAAGCCTATATGTGAAAATCTATAAAAAAATAATAATTTTTGACTATAAAATAAATTAATTTGACTTAGGTCAACATTTTGGGTAAACGGAACCAGACTCGTAATTTGATGGTCTCGGAGGGCCCGTAGGAAAATATGAGACTTGGGCGTATGCCCGGAATTAAATTTCGAGGTCCCAAGCCCGATAAATAAATTTTTTAAAGAAATTATTTTATGAAAAATATAAAGGATTTTGAAAGTGAAATGTTATGTGAAATATGTGGTATCGGGTCCGTATTATGGTTCCGGAGCCCGGTATAGTTCAATATGATTTATATGTGTTATTGGTAAAGTTTGGTAAGAAACGGAATCCCTTTGACGTGTTCGGACCTTAAATGCAAAAATTTGATGTTTAAGAAGTTTTGAGAAATTTCATTGATCTTGAGGTTTAATTCGATGTTCATGATATTATTTTGTTGATTTGATTATACGAATAAGTCCGTAGGATATTTTTTTGAGGTTGTGTGTATATTTGTTTTGGAGCCCCGAGGGCTCGGGTGAGTTTTGGATAGGCCACGGAATGCATTTCAGACTTATACCTAGCTAAAACAAAAAAAAAGACTTACACCCTAAGAGATATAGCAGCCGTGGCTTCATCTTCTTCTAAAAAAAAACTTCAGATTGTCTTCCCTCATTTCATTAGTTTCGTGTTTTTGTTCTCCTTGGTTTTCCACTAATGAGTGATACGCAGTTATGTACGTAGTGTAGCTAGTCAGTTCCTATCAAGGGGCATTCCGTTCGATTTCATTCTTGAATCGTCCGACACCTCACTGAGAAAAACATTATGCCTAATGGATCTTCAAGGAGAGATGTTGCAAAACCCTTGAGTAGCTTGGATGGATTTCCGGTTGGGAATTTGTTGTTAAACTTGTAGGATGTCTTTTTGTTATATAACTAAGTTTAAATTATCAAAAGTGACGACAAAATGACTGAATTGAAGTTATAATCTTTCAATTATATCAATAACAAAGTAGAAAAAGGCATTTTGTCTGTAGGAGGCTTCTTATGAAAATCCATTGAAGAAATGGAGTTCTATACTTGTCCGATTTAGTCGGTGCTCCAAAGAGCATGAAAAAAATTGCTGCTCCATGCCTTTAAGTTCTGTGCCTTGTCCAATTTGCGACGCCAGGTTCTCAAGCAGGTGTGGGCGATTGCATATTCCAAATGGCAAGGCTTTCTTGGTTTTAGAGAGTTTATTACTCCAATGCAGTTAGTCTCTTTGGCTCAAGCTGTCCATCCAGTAACCGATGATCTCTTAAATGCTAAAGTTCCGGACGCCGGCTACATTTTGACCATTGAAGTGAAGCGAGATAAAAAGCGGTAAGCAGATTGAGTTCGAGGCCAATCCGAATTCGCGCAATTGAGGTGCTAATTCGAGTTTTGTCCACGGTTCGTTGCATTTATAAGTTAGAAACTGTGAAACAATCAATTTTCCGGCTATATTGAGATACGAGCGAATTGGTGGTGAAATCGAGGGGTAAAACTATAATTGAAACATGAATTGTGTTCGTAGCATCGAGGTAAGTGTTTGGACTAACCTTAGCTTGAGGGATTAGGAATTGAGTCCTATAGGCATGGTGACGAGTACCTATATGTGTGTGTCTAGCATGCCCGTGTGTTTTGTGTTATAATTGTTATGACTCCGTTGTAGTTTATTGTGCCTCACATGTTATTATCATCATTGTTCCCTGCCGAGATGTTTGTTTTGATATTATTGTTCCCTTGTTGGGATATTGTTGAAATGTCATAGTTCCCTTGCCGGGATATTATTGAAATATCATTGTTCCCTTGCCGCGATGTTGTTGAAATATTAATGTTCCCTTGCCGGAAAGTTCTTATATTGCTCTTGTTCCCTTGCCGGAATACTTTTGATTATTGTTGGTTTGTAAATGGAAGAGGGTGGTACGCCTACCACAAGATAATTGAAATGGGAGCGGTGGTACGCCTACCACAAGATATAATGAAATGGGAGCAGGTGTTACGCCTACCACAAGATCAAATAAAATGGGAGCGCGTGGTATGCCTACCACAAGATAAAATGAAATGGGAGCGAGTAGTACGCCTACCATAAGATAAAATAAAATGGGAGCGGGTGGTACACCCACCATAAGATAAATGAAATGGGAGCGGGAGATATACCTACCACAAGATAAATAAAATGGGAGCGGGCGGTACGCTTGCCACGAGATAAATAAAATAGGAGCGGGTGGTACCTCTGCCATGAGATACATGAAATAGGAGCGGGTGGTACGCCTACTATGAGATACATAAAATGGGAGCGGGTGGAACGCCTTCCACGAGATACAGGAAATGGGATTGGGTTGCACGCCTGCAACAAGATGTGAAAAGAAAGTGAAATCTGCCTTTGTTTTTCTTATCCTTGTTAGTAGTTGTATTTTTGGTTCCTTTATAATTCTCTTGATATTTTATTGTTACATGTTATTCCCCGAAGCATGTTTCCCCCTTTCATATTTACTTGTTTATTCTTGTTTACTTTCCATTCTATATTATATAACTGCACAGGTTTACTTGCTAGTCTGGTCCTAGCCTCGTCACTACTTCGCCGAGGTTAGGCTAGACACTTACCAGCACATGAGGTCGGTTGTGCTGATACTACACTCTGCACTCTTTTGTGCAAACCCCAGTGTTGTGGATTTTGGACCGCAGTGAGATTGTTGATTCTTGATCATCAGGCGACCCGAGGTAGTCCTGCAGGCGTACGCAGGCCTTGGCGTCTCCTTCTATCTACTATTCATGTTTCTTTTCTAGAGATGGTGCTGTATTTATTTCTTTCAGAACCTTTATTTTCAGTATTCTTAGACCATCTGTGAAACTGTGACACCAGTTCTGGGTAGTCGGAATTCGAACAATTGTTTTAGATATTCATGCTCATATAGCTTATTGTTTTTCTTCTGCTTATGTTAAATTCTATTGTTAAAATGTTTTTACTTCGAAATTGTTAATGAATATAAAATGGGTAAAAAGGTACGTTAATCACATAATTGGCTTGCCTAGCTCACATTAGTAGACGCCATCACGACTCCCGAGGGTGGTAAATCCAGGTCGTAACATATAGCCTGCCATGCATCCTCAAAGCACAATACCAGAATTTTAGAACACAAAACATGTAGGCATAATGGCATTAAGAAAACAAGGAGGGGTGGCAATGTACATAGTTTCAAATAAGTCAAGAAAAGACATAATTACACTAAGTGTGCATGCTAATATTTAGGACAACCTTATTTGATTACAGAAACATTTAGGCAAAGTGTTAAGGCGAACAGTCAGATTATCACATGAATCCAGAGGGATATGAACTAGGCAATAACACAAATCTGTAAAGCCAGGAATGATGAATTAATTTTCATGCTAGTAGTACCGTAAGGATACTAGGTTCAGAACAAGTTCGTGACTAGCAAACAATATACATGATACAAGTTTAAATAATAAGTTATCCTTAAAAAGGATTCACATTATTCAAAGATAACCAATCTCAGAACTAACAATATCAACTATAGGACTAAAAGAGGATCGTATAGATAAGCAGAATCATGCTCAGAATGCACTTTAAACATGCTGGATTGTACCCATAGTTCAAGGACATATAGCGATAAAATGACAAAACATAGTCACTCACAGTTAAGCAAGCAAACCAAAGTAATACCACAGAGTCGAGAATGCAGAATATTTGGCCTTGGCTTTTAGCTAGCCAAGACCAGTAGTATACAAGAGAGAGCAGAAAGATTATAGAACTAGGCTCTAGAATTTTTATTAAGAATATTGAGAGTTCGAGTATGTCTAAAGGGGAACAGGGAGAAAGTTTAAATAGCACTAGACAAGGCACATAAATATGGCAATAATCAATCAAGGAAACATCTAATAGTCATTAAGGAAAGAAAACTCAGAAATTTATTTAAGGTAAGCCAGCAGTAACGGGTGCATAAATTCGTACAATAATAATCAAACAAGGCTGGGAATTAGATATTCTTGGGTAATAATTCAGGCAAGATTAGATAGACAAAATCTTTAAGAAAAGTGAAATAAGAATTGGAACCCTAATTTTAGGGTAAGTAAAACCAGTCAGAATAAGCAAAAGAAGATAGCATGCCTATAGACAGTTATGGGAAAGTATTGAACAAGAAATAAGAATCATAATAGGTATGAGCCCTAATTTTAGGCAAATAAGCTGGTCAGCAAATTCACCAAATCATAATAGAGTTTAGATAAATGAACATAAGGGAACATTAATGGAGATACTCAACAAAAATAGAACTAGGACAGATCTTAAAAGATCTGAGCCCTAATTTTAGAGAAAATAAATTAGACAAAAAATTTAATAGAAAACCATAAAGAAAATAGACATGCGGTGAGATTTTAACAAAATAAGAAAAAAAATTAAACATGTCTTAAAAGGTTTGAAACCCAATTTTAAGTGTAAACACATAATTAAAAGAATCTAGGAGAATCGTACGTTAAAGAGATGAAGAATGAACATAGATGGAAAGAAGTGAAGGTTCGACCCAGATTTAATTCAAAACAAGAGAGATCCACTTTCCATGTTAGGAAAGTGATTATGTAATACCTTAATCGGCTAACGGCTAATAGGGGACAAAAAATAAGATAAGTAAATCACCTATGGATTCCATCTCTAAGTTGGAATCAAAGGAGAAACGGGATAGCGCTAGGGTTTCGAAAGAAGAGGAGAGTGTTTAGGAGTGTTCTGGGGCGGCGGGGGTGTAAAAATGATTAGGGCTAGGGGTTTCTTTAGGTTTAAAAAGGAGGGGTAAATGAGAGATCAATAGGTGGGATTAAAGGATAAACGGAGCGGGTCATATAAAATGGGTACCGACAGCATTTTAACAAGGGGTTGTTTGGTTCGGGCTCAGGAGATATTGGGCTCATGTGAAGGTGTTGGGCTTGGTATTTCGGGTTGGGGTTAATTGGGTAGTGTATAGGTCCCAAATTTGGATTTTAGAGGGTTGTATTTTAAATACCTAATTTAACCAATAAATAATTTATAAAAAAATAATTAACAAATAACAAAAATATTACTTGTGCATGGAAATAATTTAAAATAATTACTTAACATTATAAAAATATAAAAATGCATTTTCTTTATAAATAATATAATAATACATGCATATGGGATATTATTGTAAAATGTGCAATTCAGCCGTGTAAAATATAAATGTATTTATAAAAATGAACTGAGTACTCAAACATTATGCTGGTATAAATGATAAATTTAGAAGATTAACTCATCGTAAAAAATAATTTGGAGGGTAAATAATTGATATTTATATAATAAAATATAGAAACAAATTGATTTAAGTTTTTAAAAGTTATCGAAAATTATGAAAAGTAGTTGTGCATGCCAGTAAATCAAATAATGATGCATATGCACTATTTTGAAAGTATAAATGTATTTTAAAATATGAGATAAAAATTGGGTATCAACAACTGCACTTTTTACCCGGAAAGGATGAAAAAGTTGTCGGGTAAAGAAATGATAACTGATTTTGACCGAATGGAGTGATTTGAAAAAATATAGGCTGCACTCTGGATTTTGAGCTGTCTTATCCCTGGTTTTATAGGAATCAGGCCATGTGTAGTTCTGGACCAATGGTGAATGAAACCAATGGAATTATTATAGGAATAGTTGTATGTTTCGGAAAGGGTTCTTTTGGGAAGGATAGTATTTGATGGATTTATGCAGAGTTATAAATGTGGATTTAAAATGTAACGGATGTATCACAATGAAGATATTCAAACGTTCATGGAATAAAAGCGAGTAATTGACGTGAGTCGGTTATTTTCGAAATAATGGACGTGTGTGAATGGTATGAGCGGAAACCAGAGCGAAGGTTGCTCCTGTTTGAAGAACGGTTAACTCTTGAATTACCTGCAAAACTTAAAACACGATGCATGCAAACATATATGGATTATTGAGAGAATTTAAACATGATGCAAATTCCCTTTGGACCATGAAAGTTGTCTTTGGACGGTGAGGATTATGTCATTAGACCATGACGTCCCGAGCCATGAATCATGAGATAAGGGATTCGCAGGCCATGAAATGATGTTCTCGGGCCATGGGAATGGTGCCTCTGAACCATGATGCCTTTGAATAATGATGTGCAATATTGAGAGATCCTCATTCCATGGCAAGGTGTCTTCAGGCTATGAGGATGATGCCTTCGGACTATGATGCCTTTGGGTAGAGACATGATGATGCATATGAGAAAAACAAGACAGGGCTTAGTCTTTTATAGGATTAGGATAGAGCTTAGCCCCGGAAAAGGTAAAATAGTGCTATGTTTTAGATAGGGTTACATCTGGTCATTAGATAAGGAAAGATAGAGCTTAGCCTTATGCAGATGGGGAGGCATTGCTTAGCCTCATGCGAAGGAAGACTAGGATTATTCTCATACGATGGAAGGCAGAGCTTAGCCTTGTGCAAATAGGGAGGCAAGGCTTAGCCTCATGCGAGAATTGAGACAGAGCTTAATCTCATGCAAAGAGAAGGCAATGCTTAGTCTTATGTAGTTGGAGAGGTAGGGCTTAGCCTCATGCAAGAATTGAGACAGAGCTTGATCTCATGCAAATAGAAGGCAATGCTTATCCTTATGCAAATAGGGAGGCAGGCTTAGATTCATGCAAGAATTGGAGACAGTGCTTAGTCTTATGCGATGGGAAGGCAGAGCTTAGCCTTATGCAGTTGGGGAGGCAGGGCTTGGCCTCATGCACGAATTGAGATAGAGCTTTGTCTCATTCAAAGTGAAGGCAGTTCTTAGCCTTATGCAAATAGGGAGGCAGGACTTAACCTCATGCAAGAATTGGAAACAATGCTTAGTCTCATGCAAAGAGAAGGCAATGCTTAGCCTTACTCAAATAGGGAGGCAGGGCTTAGCCTTATTCAAAAATTGGAGACAGACCTTAGTCTCATGCATTAAAGAATGCAATGCTTAGCCTTATGCAAACAGGGAGGCACGGCTTAGCCTCATGTAAGAATTGAGATAGAGCTTAGTCTCACGCAATTGACAAATAGCAAATAGGAGCAAAATATTTCTTAGTTGGAGATATATTTACACTTGGCGATCCGGTTATTATGAAGGTAATGATTTTAAGGCGTGCATACTTATGGTTATTCATTATTCCTGCATCCAAAGAAAAATCCTGAGTTTTGCGGGGATGTTGGTTCGTGCCTTTGTCTGCTTGGTTTGCTTTGCTTTGCTTTGGAGAACCTGTTTGAGTTGCCCTGGGTAACATCTGGCTGCCATAGAAATAAAGTTTAAGAATATGAACTTATTTGATGAAATGGAGTTATTTAGAAAGCATATTGGTATATAAAATCTTCTAAATTAGATGAACTTACGACTGCTATACTTTAAGCAACATTGCGACTTCTATGCTTTAAAATTTTGAGGGTTCTCCTCAAAATTTTTGCCCCAGTTTAGTCAGCAATCCTTTGGCCTGATACATGTGACGAAGTTTTTTGGACCTGCTCTGGGATTTTGAGGATCCTTCTCAAAATTCCGCCCTAGTTACTTAACTGATTCTATGACTGACTTATTTTATTCCCGGTTGGTCATGCTCTGGAATTTTGAGGGTCCTCCTCAAATTCTGCACTAGTTTCTGGTTGTGGGAAATGAAAATTTTATTGAGATATGACTGAACCTATAGGGATGCCTACGTATCCCCTCTTAAATAGGAATCAGGTCAAGCGTAGTGCAATTATATCAGATGAAGAAATGTGAACAATTTAAACATAATATCTCTTGATGATGTCCGAACTAATAGACATTGGCCAATCTTCTCCGACCATTTGTGTGAGTATGAGTGCTCCTCCTATTAGTACCCGGTGAACTATGTAAGGACCTTGCATTTATGTGAAAATTTCCCTTTTGCTTTATCTTGATGTGGAAAGATCCGTTTCAACACTAGCTGCCCCGGTGTGAACTGTAATGGTTTGACCCTTTTGTTGAAAGGTCTTGACATTCTATTCTGATAAAGGTGACCATGACACATTACATTCATCCTTTTTTTTATCTATGAGGACTAATTGCTCATAACGGCTCCTTATCCATTCTGCACCATTGATCCTTAAAGAAGGAATCTCTACCCCGGCGGGAATGACAGCTTTGGTACCATAAACTAGCAAGTAGGGAGTGTCTCTAGTTGATATGTAGATTGTGGTATGATATCCAAGCAAAGCGAATAGTGGCTTCTCATTCAGCTGTTAGTGAGTTTTTATGGATGTGCTTAGGCCGGTTATGTCATTATATGACCATGCAAAAATATCATCATATTCTGTTAGGAAATGAGTGTATTCTTTCATCTATAACGATGACAGGTGAATACTTATGCGAGTTTCTTTGATGGTTTCAGAATCTCCCAAATTGACCGTTTCGGTTTAGTCCAGATTGGATTTAGGCTTATTCTAAAATTCTCAACTTCTCTGATAGCTACCTTAAGTATCTTATCATCTTCTTCCGAGTCACTATCCTTATGTTGCGTTGTCTCACATGTCATAATCGTTGGTTCATCAAGGTAAGAAATAGTAATGTTGTAGAAGAATGAAAGATAACAATGATAAAACATCAAATTATTTGATAAATGTTGAAGCGTTAAACAAAATATCGTCTAGATGACTTCAAAACAATGTTTTCCAAAACAAAATACTGAAAGAAAGGTGTTTTCAAAACTAAATGCTCAAAAAACTTGTTTTTTTTCGAATCACATTAGTAGCCATGCTACCTCGGGACTCATCTGGCCCTTGATGGTGTGGCAGTCCAGTTCCTGAGAAATGCTAACCTCTCCACAGTTTGAATGGTAAGGCCTTCTTCATCCTTCTCCTCCTCAATTATCACATTGCAATCCATGTCTTCATCTTCTAGAAACAGGTTCCTTAGCCCAGCCAATGCTTCCTCTTCTTCAGATCCCCATATCTTATCGGCCTGATGAAAGGTCTGTCTCAGATGTGGCACTGGTTGCTCAAGAGGGTAATGGGGGCCATGCCATGGCAGCGACCAATCATCATACTCCTTCCAGGCGTACTGATACCCAAGTTCGAAGGTGGTACCATGACGCTTTGGTTATATCGGCTTTAGTGATACTCTAGAGATTCTTATCAAGACCTTGACTTGGTTCATACCCTGACCATGCCAGTATGCTTTCTATTTTGCTGCTCCACCATTTATCTTTCTCAATTGCATTGACACACTCGATGCAGTGATAAGTTTCTCCACCAAATTTCTTATATTTTTGATAACCGGGACGGTTTTACTGGTGTAAATGGGATTACTTCTATATCCATGAATGATTACCTCATGATGGTTCCATTCAAACTTCAAGGCCTGGTGTAGCGTAAAGCTAAAGCTCCAGCAACATGTATCTAGGGTCGTCCTAGTAAAAGATTAAATGTAGCAGATATGTCCAATATCTGGAACTCAACATCAAACCAAGTCGGACCCATCTGAAAACAAAGGTTGATTTCCCTAATTGTGGCCCTTTGGGACCTGTAAAATGCTTTCACATTCATGCTCCCTGCCCGTATCTCATGTAAATCTTTACCCAACCTTTTCAGAGTAGTCAACGGATAAATGTTGAGGCTTGAACCCCCATCTATTAGGAATCTAGCGATGGATTTGTCCTTAAATTGTACTGTGATTTGTAGTGCTATGTTGTGACTTAGTCCTTCAGGTGGTAATTCATCTTCATAAAGGTGATCTTGTGGTTTTCCAGTACTTGCCCTACCATGTTGGCCATTTCTCCACTGGTGATGTTGTTGGGCACATAAACTTCATTTAACACCTTCATTAACGCATTTCTATGTGTCTAAGAATTTTGTAGCAGCGAAAAAATGGAAAACTGAGTAGGGGTTTTTTTAGATGATCAACATGAGAGTATTCTCTTGCGTGTACTTTCCTCTAGAGATCATCTGGACCAGTTTCAATGATGGTTTGTTTGGCAACAGCTTTCTTGCTTGTTCTCCCCAAATTTTTAGGTGTTTAGATTCTTCCAGCTCTGGTCATCCCATGTGCAGCACCAGACTCTTCCATTTTTATTTTCCTTTTCTCCTAGCTTCAGCAACATAATCCCAAGGTATGGCATTGGAATTGAAGGGTAGTGTGGATGCTACCATCACAGTGAAAGGTGTGGCTATTCCTACTTTAAATGGAGTAGGTGTAGTCGCAGGTGCTGTCACTTTGATTTCAAGTGGAGATGATGCAGCTACTTCAACTTCAACTTGTGGTTGTATTTGTACCACGATAGGAGTGAGTATGACTGCAAGCTTCTGAAGGTCGTCACTTTCCCGAAAAGCCCAATTGATCATTCAGGATCCCATTCTTTATCAGTTTGTATCACATTTACTCCTTCACCCCTATGATCTGGGAAGGGATTATTACAGACATTGGGTGCGGCTTCCTTTGCTCGTATGACTTTGGTATCAATCAGGGTCTGAATCTTGTCTTTCAGAGTGTGGCATTCATCAATAGTGTGCCCCTTCATGCCGGAATGGTACGCACATGTTTTATTTGGGTTAACCCATTGGGAGGAGTTTTCCATGGCGACAGTGGGAATAGAGGTGACATCTAGTAGCCTTTCAGTCTTCCATATAGTCTATCGATGGGCTTAGCAATATAGGTGTATGATCTGGCAGCCTGCAATCGAAATTGGGTCTGGGTTTTTGATAGTTTTGACAGGTTAGAGGTGAATGGTAATAGGCTCGCTGGGTGTTATAAGTGTGATAGGTGGTAGTGGGTTGAGGATATCTGGAGGTGAAGGTTGGTATGTAGGTGGAGGTGTTTGGCATATGAGTGGGGATTTTAGACATATGCTACCATCACTGCCCCTACTTCTTTCTTCTTTGATGTACCCCTAGTATAATATTTTGTTCGTAGCCTACAATGCCTCAAAATTAGTTAGCATCCCGCTCTTGTTCCCTTCTTCAATCCTTTCTCCGAGTTTGATGATTCAGAGAATTTGTGATTTTCGATGACCATTAACCTTTCATAGTATTGTGGATCCTGGGCAATGACAAAGAATTTGTTCATCTGCTCTTCTTCCAATGCCGGCCTAACTTTTGCAGCTTCTGACCTCCATCGAGTAGCACACTAGCAAATAATTTATGTTGGTTTCTTCTTGAGGTTCTGTATGTAGAAGACGTCCGGTGCATTATCTGTATTAAACCCGAATCGGTCCATGAAATCCAATGCCATGCTTACCCAATTAACCCATTTCTTGGGATTTTGACTGATATACCAAGATAGGGCGTCTCCGGTGAGACTCCTCATAAATAGTTTCTTGCAAATTCTTTCATCTTTCCCAACTCTTGTGAGCTTGTTGCAGTACATCCTTATATGTACCTTTGGGTCACCTGTTCTGTCGAACATCTCGAACTTGGGATTTTTGTAACTCTCTAGCAGTTCTACATCTGGCTGAATGCATAGTTCTTCATAATGCATACCCTCAATTCCTTTGCCTCCTTCAACACCCTAGACTCGGCTAGTGAGCTTCTTGAGTTCCTCCACCATGTTCTTAATGAGCAGGTCTTTCTCGGCGGATTCTAGTGTATATGATATTTGTTGAGAGGAGTGGGCTAAGGTTTCTACTTATATGTGATTGTTTTGGTGGGTGTCGGGGGTTCGAGTATAGTGGTGATCATTAGTTGAATTTTGTAGATCAGGGATAGGTTGTGGGATATTTTGAGGAGTATGGTAAGGGGATTGTAGGTACTGAGTCGGGAGATGCTGGTGTTGAGGGGTTGTTGGTACTGGTGGAGGATTAGGATTTTGGGGAGGTTTTGCATATTTATGGTGTGCGAGAGGATTTTATGGACGTTAGTTTGGTGTATTTTGAGGAGGTGCTGGGTTTTGAGCATTTTGCCAGTTAAGATCGGGGACATTTAGGGTGAGGGAAAGTTTGCCAAATTGGGGACCTGCTCAAGCTCCCCTTGCAATTCTAGTATCTTCTATTCCAATAGTAGGACCAAATCATTCTTTGCTGGAGTACTCCGACCGTCTGAAGTTTCCACATGTTCCACATACACATCATTTAATTTCTAGATACCACTCACATTATCCATTTTATCATTTCCCTTGCTTTTCAGATTACTTAGAGGAGAAGGAGGAGGAGGTGGACGGCCTCTGGATCTTTTGTGATATGCTAATGATGCTAATATGTGCGAACCAACCTTAGGGATAGGAATAATCAAAAAAAATGTAAAAAGTGTAAACAAGTCAGTAAGGATTCTGAAAAGTATTTGCAGTATTTAAATACATTTTGCAGGAATGTAAATTCGCGTCCTAATTTGGGGAACCTCGATGTGCCCGAGGTAAGCCTAGAATGCCGATAAATTCCTCATTTCATTAATGTAATAAATAAGACGAACCTAAAAATGACAATAAATAAATGAGTTACTAATGGCATTTGCCTTATTACATTCGAATTCCAAAATGATTCAAAAAATAGATAAACTTAATATACATGGTCCTAGAGGGACCTTCTCCATATTTGACCTTTTTGGCTCCATCAATCAGATTCCCCAGGTCGTGCAATTTTCTGGTACTAGTAAACCTGGACTATCCCATGGTAATTCAGTGAATCCTCCTATTTCCTCCAAAAGAGGAGTCATTTTTATATTTCCAAAACGAAATACAGCCCTTTCTCCGTCCCAGAACATAGTAGCAACCTCGATCAGCATGTAGTTTATCTAGATGTCCAATAAGGAAGATAAGTTTCCAAGAACCCTTTTCACGTGATTTTTTTCGCTTAGCGGAAGGTTATCCCACCAATCCAACAATAACGGTGGTATACTTCGGACCATGCCGAACCTAGGGACTTTGTGCCTCATTTTCTGCAAAATAAATAGAGTTAGACCCTTGCCCCCTTTGGATTCGACTACTTACACATTAACGATTAGCATGTCGGCATTTATCTCTCCAAATAATACACACACTGTGGTTGCGCCCGTTGGGATAATGGAAATCCCGGTGGACTTTGGATATTGATTTTCTTAGAGGGTTATTATGCGAACAATATATTAACCTAGGCTAGGTTTGATCATGATGCATGTACAGTCATTATCAGAGTAAGGTTTCTATAGAAGTCTAGACTGGTACCCTCAAGTAGATGACTTGAGAGGGAAAGGCACAGCACCGTCGACTGCACAGCTGATCAACTAGTTTTATCGCAAATAAGCCTTCCAAATTTAAACAGTGATTTAAGAGCGCGGACACTCATCAAGTGCCGCTATGGTATCAGTACGCACAAGTGAAAAATGATGTTGAGCATGCTTTATGTTAACCATTGTCAAGTATTTCTACATGTTTGAAAATAAATGCAGTATTGAATAAACATAAAGACATAAAAGAAAGAAAAACATCGAAGAAATTAGTTTGTGAAATAAAGGAATTGTAATAAAGCAAATAAAGAGGGTAAGGATTGGGAAGAGACATGATATAGCAAAATTGAAAGTCGGGAACACGACAAGGAAATAAGGGGAATCATACGTTGTAATTGCATTAAACGAAGAATTTCATATGAGTTCATATAACAGGAAAATAGGGAAAAGGATGTGCATGTAACAAATAAGAGGAAAACAAGAGCAAAATAACAAAAATATGCTTATTGGGAAAGACTAATTTATGTAGATCAAGTTTATAATGGTAAGAGCCTAAAGATATCCCAAGTAGAGCCGCTATGATATTGCGCCCCCTTTTTCTCACGAAATTGGATTTCAACATTTTTGACAACTCCTTTCTGAGAGGGAGGAAAAAGAAATTGTTTAGAGTTGCCACATAACATATTAAGGTGTGTTAGGGCACCTAGTGTCACGCCCCAACCTCGGGAGGCGCGACCGGCGCTCAATCAAGTGAACCCGACTGAGAAAGCCTTACCGAACACTTTCTTCCCCAAATCAATATGAATACGAAACTCATGTTTTTATTAATTTAGACAATAATACACGGTGTATACCACATCACTGGTTTATTTCATATCACGAAAAATTTACCGTATATAATCTAGCTTCAAGGATTCTATTAGATTTACAGTTTATGGAGATCACAAGTTTAGGATTACAACATATACATATAGTGGACTCCCCGAACACCCGTACATAACCCACACTAGTGTCTTGGAGCCTCTAAGGATATAACATATAAGCATAACTATGCCGGCATCAAGGCCCCGGCTATACCTCAAAAGTGGGAAGCTATAATAACAAAAGATACACCATAGCCCCATGAAAGAAAAAAGGGGCTCACCGAGACTTCGAGTAGAAAAATGCTCCGCTACGCACGATTGGCATTTTTTGATATGGAGCCACCTACAATCATAATACGAATGTAGCGCCCTTGGCAAAAGGGACGTCAGTACATTTGAATTGTATTGGTGTGTATAACTAAACACCATTTTTACTAGAAAGAACTATCAAATAGATACATCAATTAATACGGGCAAATCAAAGAAACAATTCATATAATCCTTCATACAATTTCCACAACATAGATTTGGGCATTTCTGTCACGTGTTCACCATTGTTCTCAATACCACCGCCATCTCGAGCGAAGTCCGATCACGACCCGACCGGCTAGGTCACCTCATTGGAAGCATTACTCTTAAAAAATATTTCATTTCCTTTATCCGGAATTCAATATCAGCACATTACCACCATGTGTGCAGCATCGCGTCTGATCACGACCCGGTTGGCTAGGTCACTTCATTAGAGGCATTACTCCATTCTCATTAGTCAATACTTCAAATATTTATCCCACACATATCACAAAAATTCCTGCGGCACTCATGGCCGCCATCATCACATTGTTTCCCCA
The DNA here is from genome assembly GCA_026770625.1 of Nicotiana glauca. NCBI lineage: Eukaryota > Viridiplantae > Streptophyta > Magnoliopsida > Solanales > Solanaceae > Nicotiana > Nicotiana glauca. Next base: position 65,568 of record MU761317.1, on the reverse strand, counting down.
TTTCAATATTCATTTTACAAGTTGTGATCATAGATACATATATCAAGGATAATTCAAGTTGCAGTCACAGGTAAATGAGCACATAGCTAGCACGAATAATTCTTTGTTTCAATGTTGCCTTATAGCCCAAATATTTCAACACATAATTGTACTTTTCATCATTATCTAATTGTCAAGATTGGTACATTATTCACATTGAGGCACATCCTTCACGAATATGTATAGATACATGTAAATCATTTAATGCGTAATAACAATCAATACACTAGCCAATTCAACTCTTACTATACTTTCGTAAATAACGACGGGGCTCAATTTCTAATAAAAAGGGGGTTTTAGCCATACATACCTCAATAAAGCTTTTCCTTACTCTTTTACAATTTTCGGAACTCTTAGCACTTCGATCTATTGAGTAAGAATTAACAATTGAACCGAGAATTAGAGACGAAACTGAAGTTCTAGCTTGGTTCGAGCATATCATCAAACACTAAAGGTGCATTGTGATCTTAGCCCCTTTTTGTGAGGAGTTTCTATCATTTTATACCCTCAATTGCCTTCTTTTTTTTAGTTTTCTACCTTCAATATCCTATGGTTTGACATGCATGTAGAGAATATCATTTTTATACTCTTGAATTACTTCTCTACTGGCCCCATGTATCTAAGTGTAGAAATAAGAGCTGAGGTTATGAATCTTACCTCTTGGGAATGAAATTTAAGGTGTCTTCACTTGATTTTCTTCAATGTTTTAGCAAGGCTCAAGGAGAATTTGATGGGAGACACTTTCCACCTCTAAGACCCTCTCTCTCTCTCTAAAAGTCTTAGAAGATATGCTTAAAATGGGATATAATATCAAAAAGATCGATAGGGAGGTCGGGTTAAAAATTTAAAAATTTGGAGCCCCCAGTCAATTATGTGATCGCAAAGTAAACATGCAATCCGCATAATGGACCGCAAAATGCTCCCTAAAAACTAAACATTCTGACTCAGTCTGCGGTAAGAATGCGGTCCACATTCACGTTCTGCGGTCGCAACGTTCATCGCATAACTGACACCCACAAAATTCAAAGGAGAATATGCGACGACTATGCAGTCCGCATTTCGATTATGCGACCGCATTTCGACCGCATAGCTGACTTCAACTTTAACCAACATTCTGACTCACTCTGCGGCAAATATGCGGTCCGCATTCCTGATTTGCGGCCGCATTCTGGACCGCATTTCTTGCATTTTCTGGAAACTTATTCTTGACTTTTTAATGCATTATTCAATTATGAATTGTTAACACAAGTGCCTAACTTGGCACCATGGAATCCGGGTTTTCGAGTAGGGATTTCACAGGGCCTTACATCCTCCCCCATTTAAGATCATTCATCCTCAAATGAGGATCAAGGTTCATTTATTAATAGCATTAGTGCAATCTCCTCCTCTTCACAACCCGAAACAAGTTGACAGTCCCCAAATTTAGCTAACTCCCTAGATTCCCGAAAATTTTGACAGCGTTTCCTTTGTATCTAGGCCTTACCCACTTGTCAGAGAGCCCCAGAAATACACCATAACTGCATAAACATATTCGTAAGGTAGTATAACTGGCACAATATCAACCATGGCCATATAGGCAACCATATTACCAAAAAGAGGATGGTTTTACATAAATCCAGCCAACAAATACAGTTTCGAATGAGCTAAATGCATAAAAATTATTACATGATTATTCAAACAAGTGTGGATACTTCTTCTTCATTTCATCCTCGGCTTCCCAAGTAGCTTCCTCATCGTGCTGGCTCTGCCATAATACTTTCATGGATGCAATTTCTTTATTTCGCAGTTTTTAAACTTGCCTATCAAGAATGGCAACTGGGACCTCTTCATATGACAGCTCTTCGTTTACCTCAATAGCCTCAACTGGCACAATGGAGGACGGACCCCCTACTACCTTCCTTAGCATGGACACATGGAAGGCCGGGTGTACCAATGACATCTCGGGCGGCAGCTCGAGCTTGTATGCCACCCGACTAATTTTCTGAATGATTCTGTATGGTCCAACATACCTTGGACTCAATTTTCCCTTATTTCCAAACCGCACGATACCCTTCATAGGGGAAACTTCAAGAATACCCAATCATCTTCTTTAAATTCCAAATCTCTGCGATGCACATCCGAGTAGGATTTTTGGTGACTTTAAGCAGTTTTCAACCTTTCCTTGATAAGCTTGACTTTCTCCATGGCATGGTGCACAAGGTCCGGCCCTATCAATTCCGTTTCTCCAACCTCGAACCACCCGATGGGAGACCTACATCTCCTACCATACAATGCTTCGAACGGTGCCATTTGAATACTAGCGTGGAAGCTGTTGTTGTAAGCTAATTCTATGAGTGGCAAATGGTCATCCCAACTCCCCTTGAAATCAATAGTACAAGCACGCAACATGTCCTCAAGTGTCTGAATAGTCCGCTCTGCTTGCCCATTGGTTTGTGGATGAAAAGTTATGCTAAGGTTCACTTGTGTACCCAAGCCCTGCTGAAACTTCTTCCAAAAGTTAGCTGCGAATTGAGCCCCTCGATCCGAAATGATTGAGACTGGAGTGCCATGCAACCTGACTATTTCTTTTATATATATCTGAGCATATTGTTCTATTGTGCCGGTAGATTTAACTGGCAAGAAGTGCGCTGATTTTGTGAGTCGATCCACGATCACCCAAATAGAGTCAAACTTGCACGGAGTGCGCGGAAACCCTACCATAAAATCCATTTTAATCATCTCCCACTTCCACATCGGAATATCGATGCATTGTGTCAACCCACCCAGCCTTTGATGTTCAGCCTTTACCTACTGGAAATTTGGACATTTTGCCACAAATTCTGCCACATCCCTCTTCATGTTGTTCCACCAATAAATTTCCTTGAGATCATGATACATTTTTGTAGAACCTGGGTGCACGGAATACCTAGATGTGTGACCTTCTGCCATGATCCTTTCCCGAAAACTGTCGATATCAGGAACACACAGGCGGTCTTGGCACCGTAGGGTACCATCATTCATGCCTAAGGAGAAGGTTGTGGTCTTATGATTGTGAATCCCTTCTTTTAGTTGTGCTAACAATGGATCATTGAATTGCTTTTCTTTTACCTCTACCACAAGCGACGATTCAGCTCTATTCTGCATAATTACCCCTCATTTATCAGAGTCCGCCAGACAAACTCCCAAATTAGCTAGCCGATGAACCTTCCTAGCCAACGGTCTCCGATAGGCCCCCAAATGAGTCAAACTCCCCATATATTTTCGACTAAGCGCATCTGCCATAACATTAGCCTATCTCGGGTGGTAGAGAATATCAATATCGTAGTCTTTGAGTAACTCTAGCCACCTTCTTTGTCTCAGGTTCAACTCCTTCTGCTTGAAGATATATTGAAGGCTCTTATGATCAGTAAATATGTCCACATGGACCCCATACTAATAATGTCGCCAAATCTTTAGTGAAAACACCACTGCTGCGAGCTCTAAGTCATGGGTTGGATAGTTCTTCTCATGATTCTTGAGTTTTCTAGAGGCGTAGGCTATAACCTTGCCCCGCTACATCAACACATGCCCCAAATCGACTCTCGAAGCATCGCAATACACCACAAATCTCTCAGTACCCTCTGGTAGGGCTAATACCGATCCTGTTGTCAACCTTGATTTCAATTCTTGGAAACTCTTTTCACAAGCATCATACCATTGGAATTTAACTACTTTCTGCGTCAATTTTGTCAAAGGAGAGGCAAGAGTAGAAAATCCCTCCACAAACCTTCTGTAGTACCCAGCTAATCCCAAGAAATTGCGAATCTCGATTGGAGTGGTAGGTCTAGGCCAATTGTTTACTGCTGCAACCTTTGAAGGGTCAACCATAACTCCTTCCCTTGAAACAACATGACCCAAGAATGCGACAGATTCAAGCCAGAATTCACATTTTGAAAATTTCGCATATAATTGATGTTGTTGAAGAGTCTGCAATACTGCCCTGAGATGGCCAGCATGGTCCTCCTGACTTTGGGAATACACTAGAATATCGTCAATGAACACTATCACAAAGCAGTCTAGGAAGGGCTTGAAGACTCGATTCATAAGGTCCATGAAAGCTGTTGGGGCATTTGTTAGCCCAAAAGTCATTACCATAAATTCAAAGTGCCTGTATCGGGTTCTGAAAGCTGTTTTTGGAATATCCTGCTCCCGTATCTTCAACTGGTGATACCCGAACCGCAAGTCAATCTTTGAGAAACATGCAGCGCCTTGAAATTGATCAAACAAGTCATCTATGCTTGGCAAGGGATATTTGTTATTGATTGTGACTTTATTAAGTTGCTGGTAGTCAATACACATCCGCAGCGATCCATACTTCTTTCTTACGAACAAGACTGGTGCGCCCCATGGCGACACACTTAGCCGGATGAAACCCTTCTTTAATAAATCGTTCAATTGCTCCTTTAGCTCTTTCAATTCTGTCGGTGCCATACTATAAGGTGGAATCGATATAGGCTGTGTGCCTGGCATCACATCGATCCCAAAATCAATTTCCCTCTCTGGTGGAATCCCAGGGAGCTCATCTAGAAAGACATTTGGAAATTCATTCACAACTGGTACGGAATCAAGGCTAGGTGCCTCGGCATTGGTGTCTGCAACTCGAACTAGAGGATAGATACACCCCTTCTTGATCATTTTCGCGACCTTAATGTAGGAAATAAACCAACCTCTAGGCACTACATTATCTCCCCTCCATTCAATGATGGGCTCATTATGAAATTCAAGCCTAATAGTTCTAGTCCTACAATCAAGTTTGGCAAAGCATGAGTAAAGCCAATCCATTCCCATTATTACGTCAAAATCCACCATTCCCAACTCGATAAGATCGGCTATGGTATCATTACCATGCACCATAACTAGGGGTGTTCATGGTTCGGTTTTGATCGGTTTTTCCTTAAAAAGAAACCAAACCAAGTAAGTCGGTTTTTCAAATATTAGAACCAAACCAAACCAATTAAGTTGGTTTTTCTCGATTCGGTTTATGTCGTTTTTTTGGTTTTTTCGGTTATTTGTCGGTTTTTCTTAAATATAATACATACACTACCAAATACATATTCCGGCGACCGCATTTTCAATGTAACATTATCAAATTAATTGCCCTTTGAGAAATCTATTATTTACCAATTAAAAATATATTATTTTTTACATGAAATGGATTCTTACACTAAACAAAAGAAAACTACCAATCAAACTAGAATGTAAAGGTAAAGAACTATATTAAAAGTGCAAACTATTAACATTTACCATAAAAAATTTAAAACTTTATATAACAATATACATATATATAGGTGTAATACTAAATTTAAAATAGCTACTCCTATAGTCGGTTTGGTTCGGTTTTTTTTTCGATTAAAACCAAAACCAAACCAAAAATGATCGGTTTTTAAAATTCAAAACCAAAACCAAACCAAACCAAAAAGTATCGGTATTTTTTTGTCGGTTTGGTTTGGTTTTCGGTTTGGTTTGATTTTTCGGATTTTTATGAACACCCCTAACCATAACAACACAACCTCTATAAACTCGAGCAGCCAAAATAGGCTCACCAACTGGGGTAGATACTGAGAATGGCTCATGGAGCTTCTCTGGTTCTATCCTAAACCTCATAGCAACAAATGGGTAACATAGGATAAAGTGGAACCAAGGTCAATAAGCGCATACACATCATGAGATTGGATAGTCAGAATACCTGTAACAACATCTGGAGAAGCCTCTGTAGTCTGGCGGCACTCATAGCATAGAATCGGCTGGGACCTCCCAAACTCTCTGTACCACCCCTAGCTGCACCATGCTCTATGGGTGTTAGGGCACCTCGAGCTAGAGAGGGGCTGAAGATGTGGCAGCTGCTGGAATGGAGGGCTGAGATGTGCCCCTACTTGTTCCCTAGCGAGACGCACGACAGTGTCTCTGAATATGGCCCCCCATCCCACATCCATAACATATAGGCAACTCTGTATAGCAGACCCCCGAGTGCATCTTCCCGCACTTGGGACACGGGGATCTCTGCTGCTGAAACCTCTCCCCTAACCGACCTCGCTGGTGGAATCCCCTGTTGCCCTGACCGGGCCTGAAACGACTCCACTGCTGCTGGCTGGGCCTTGATGGCGGTACACTGGCTGAAGACTGTGCAACAGACTGGGAAGGCCCTGATGATCCTCCCCTAAAAGTTGATCTTCCCCCACCTAGCGACTCTCCTACGTTGCCCATAGACTGGGCCTTGCTGTTACTCTCTCTCGCCATTTTGTTCTTCAACTTAAGGTCCTCTGTGGCCTGAGCAAATGCTACCATCCTCCCGTAGTTCATTTCAGAATTCAGTGCTACTGTAGAAGCCTCGTTAATAGTAAAATGATTAAAACCCGATTAAAACCCTGAACAAACCGACGCACTCTAGCCTCCATGGTGGGCAACATATGAATAGCATACTTGGACAAGCGGGCAAACTCCATGTGGTACTCCCATACACTTCTATTACCTTGCCTCAGATTTTAAAACTCTATTGCTCGGGCTGCCCTTGTCTCAGCGGGCAAGAAATGATCAATAAAAGCATCGGCAAACTCACTCCACCTCGCCGGAGGGCGCCCCTCCTCTCGGGAGTCCTCCCATAACTCAAACCATGAATAGGCCACCCCTTTCATACGATAGGCAGCCAACTCTACTCCCTCTATCTCAGTCTCACGCATCACCCTGAGGGTCTTGTGCATCTCATCAATAAAGTCCTGAGGGTCTTCTTCTGGATTGGCACCTGTGAATACCGGAGGGTCTAACTGAAGGAATCTGTTTACCCTGGAACTAGTAGAATCCCCTGGCTAGCTGGATGAACTGGGTGCAATATTTGACCTTTGGGCCTGAGAGGCCACCAACTGAGTCAACATTTGAATAGCTCCCCTAAGATCCCCATCAGAAATGCTAGAACCGGAAGCTGGGACTGGAGGCGGGATAGGAGCATCAACGGGAGGTATAGTGGTACCCTCCGTAGTTGTAGGAACTGAGGTAGTTTCTTCTGGAACAGAAGGGTCCGGTAGGGTAATAGCAGGGCGGCTACCCTCAACCGCAACATCAATCAGTTAATCATTAACCACTCCTGGGGTGGCATTGGCTTCTTGGCCAATTCTCTCCCTCTTCTTAGGTGCCATTTACTGAAAGATTGAATAATACACCGATTAGGAAGTAAACAGTTTCATCGCACGATCCAGAATATCAAAGAAGGGTGTTATTCCTAAATGCCCAAGTAGCCTCCAACTTAAAGATGTGGTCGACAACACACCGATAAGAAGGACTCTACTAGACACGGATCCAAGACATCCTAGGACACTTTTAAAACCTTAGGCTCTGATACCAAGTTTGTCACGCCCCAACCTCGGGAGGCGCGACCGGCGCTCAATCAAGTAAACCCGACTGAGCAAGCCTTACCGAACACTTTCTAACCCAAATAAATATGAATATGGAACTCATGCTTTTTATTAATTTAGACGATAATACACAGTGTATACCACATCACTGGTTCATTTCATATCACGAAAAATTTACCGTACATAAGCTAGCTTCAAGGATTCTATTAGAGTTACAGTTTATGGAGATCACAAGTTTAGGATTACAACATATACATATAGTGGACTCACCGAACAACCGTACATAACCCACACTAGTGTCATGGAGCCTCTAAGGATACAACAGATAAGCATAACTATGCCAGCAACAAGGCCCCGGCTATACCTCAAAACTGGGAAGTTGTAATAACAAAAGATACACCATAGCCCCATAAAAGAAAAAAAGGGCTCACCGAGACTTCGAGTAGACAAACGCTCCGCTACGCACTATCGGCACTGTCAGCTATGGAGCCACCTACAATCATAACACGACTATAGCGCCCCCGGCAAAAGGGATGTTAGTACATTTGAATTGTACTGGTATGTATAACTAAACACCATTTTTACTAGAAAGAACTATCAAATAGATACAGCAATTAATACGGGCAAATCAAAGAAACAATTCATATAATCCTTCACACAATTTGCACAACATAGATTTGGGCATTTCTGTCACGTGTTCACCACTGTTCTCAATACCAACGCCATCTCGAGCGGAGTCTGGTCACGACGCGATCGTCTAGGTCACCTCATTGGAGGCATTACTCTCAATCAATATTTCATTTCCTTTATCCGGAATTCAATATCAGCACATTACCACCATGTGTGCAGCATGGCATCCGATCACGACCCGATCGGCTAGGTCACCTCATTAGAGGCATCACTCCATTCTCATTAGTCAACACTTCAAATCTTTATCACACACATATCATAACAATTCCTGGGGCGCTCACGGCTGCCATCATCATATCGTTTCCCCTTTTCAATATTCATTTTACAAGTCTTGGTCATAGACACATATATCAAGGATAATTCAAGTTGCAATCACAGGTAAATAAGCACATAGCTAACACGAATAATTCTTTGTTTCAATGTTGGCTTATAGCCCAAATATTTCAACACATAACTGTACTTTTCATCATTATCTAATTGTCAAGATTGGTACATTATTCACATTGAGGCACATCCTTCATGAATATGTATAGATACATGCAAATCATTTAATGCATAATAACAATCAATACACTAGCCAATTCAACTCTTACCATACTTTCGTAAATGACGACGGAGATCAATTTCTAATAAAAAACGGGTTTTAGCCATACATACCTCAATAAATCTTTTCCTTACTCTTTTACAATTTTCAGGACTCTTAGCACTTCGATCTATTGAGTAAGAATTAACAATTGAACCGAGAATTAGAGACGAAACTGAAGTTCTAGCTTGGTTCGAGCATATCATCAAACACTAAAGGTGCATTGTGATCTTAGACCCTTTTTGTGAGGAGTTTCTATCATTTTATACCCCCAGTTGCCTTCTTTTTTTAGTTTTCTACCTTCCAATATCCTATGGTTTGACATGCATGTAGAGAATGTCATTCTTATACCCTTGAATTACTTCTCTACTAGCCCCATGTATCTAAGTGTAGAAATAAGAGCTGAGGTTATGAATCTTACCTCTTGGGAATGAAAATTTAGGTGTCTTCACTTGATTTTCTTCAATGTTTTAGCAAGGCTCAAGGAGAATTTGATGGGAGACATTTTCCACCTCTAAGACCCTCTCTCTCTCTCTCTAAAAGTCTCAAAAGATATGCTTAAAATGTGCTATGATATCAAATATATTGATAGGGAGGTCGGGTTAAAAATTAAAAAAATTGGAGCCCCGAGTCAAATATGCGATCGCAAAGAGTAAACATGCGGTCCACATAATGGACCGCAAAATGCTCCCCAAAAACTAAACATTCTGACTCAGTCTGCGGTAAGAATGTGGTCCGCATTCACGTTCTGCGGCCGCAAAGTGCACCGCAGAACTGACACCCACAAAATTCAAAGCAGAATACGCGAGGACTATGCGGTCTGCATTTTGATTATGCGACCGCATTTTGACCGCATAACTGACTTCAATTTTAACCAACATTCTGACTCACTCTGCGGCAGATATGCGGTCCGCATTCCTGATTTGCGGCTGCATTCTGGACCGCATTTCTTGCATTTTCTGGAAACTTATTCTTGACTTTTTAATGCATTGTTAACACATGTGCCGAACTTGACACCAAGGAATCCGGGTTTTTGAGTAGGGATTTCATGGGGCCTTACACCTAGAGTAGATAACTCATATCATACCAGTTTGCATCACCAGAGATCGGGTAAGGGCTCAAAATTACGTTGAGGGGAAGGTGTTAGGCACCCTTCAAGGTCCACAACGGTGGGTCCGACAGAACTTGATTTATGAATTAGTCTAATAAAAAAGGTAGAGAATTACTTAATGGGGGTCCTAAATGTTTTAACCTAAAGGATCAGCAAATAATACTTCGTAACTCCCTCGAGATGGGGTGTTACTCATATTATTCAGCGAGCACAGACTATTATCTCCCGCTACCCATTTTTAAGTTGTTACTTAAAGTGCTCTAGTTGATTCTAGTATGTTTCCTATATGTGCACTACCCATCCCTTGCCTATGGTCCTGGAGGCATTAGGACTTCTATTTAGGGTTGTTCTAGACGAACCCTGGGTTGCTCAAAATTGTAAAACACTAGGCGACAAACAAAATAGTTAGGACTTTAAAAACGTATATGGGCCCATATTGACCTCCACACATAAACAGCAGTGCACGCAATTGATTAGCAGGTTTTATTGATCGCAAAATCTTATAGACAGGATATCTATATGAGATGTGATGACCCGACCCATTGTCTCATGTATTACAGCCCTGTTTCCCCCATTTATTCCATCTTCATGTTTCATTATCGACATCGGGTGAGTTAGAGTTGAATTGGATTGGTTTGGATAGGAAATGAGATATTTAGTCTCTTTAAGGAAAGCTTGGTTTGGAAAAGTCGACCGGATGTTGACTTATGAGTTAGAGGGGTCGGATGTGAATTCCGGTGATTCGGTTAGTTTCGGGAGGTGATTTGTGACTTAGGAGTGCGATCAATATTGATTTTAGAGGTTCGGTGTAGAATTAGGCTTGAATTGGCGAATTCTAGTTGATTTGTGAGATTTTGATCCGAGGATCGGAATGGAATTTAGAAGGTTGAAGTAGCTCCATTAGGTGATTTTGGATATGTGTGTAAAGTTTTAGGGCATTCGGAGGTGTTTTGTCAGGTTTCTTATCGAATGTGCAATTCGGAAGTTTTTAAGAAACTTAGGCTTGAATCCTATGTGATTTAATTGTTTTAGCATTGTTTGATGTGTTTTGAGGGTTGGAACAAGTTTGAATTAGGTTTTAGGATGTGTTGGTGTTTTTGGTAGAGGTCCCAGGGGCCTCGGGGTGAGTTCGGGTGATTAAACGAGAGTTTTGAAGTTTTGTTGCAGGTTCATTTTGCTGTCATCTGCTACTTCCGCTTTTGTGGAAATGGACCGCAGAAGCGGTTCTGCATAAGCAGGTAAAGGAGTGCAGAAGTGATTTTCATGTAGGGTTGAGAAGTTCCGCAGAAGCGGAACGTGGTTCGCATTGGAGGGTCCGCAGGAGCGGACATTTAGCCGCAGAAGAGGAATCGTAGTCGCATAAGCGAAAGTCAGATTTTTAAATGAAAACCGCAAAAATGGGGTTTTGGCTGTAGAAGCGGTCCCGCATAAGCAAAAGCGGGACCGCAGAAGCGAATAACGACTGTGAACAGAAGGGTTTAAATCTTATATTTCATCCGCGAGCAAGAGGTAGTTTCCTCCATTTTTGAGCGACTTGGAGAGCTTTGAGCGAGAATTTTTGAGGGCTTTCACTGAGAATCATTTGGAGGTAAGTCCCTTGGCCTAATTATTCGAGTTTATGGAAGAATTAACATGTAAATTGGTGGAAATTCATCAAAAAGGGAGTAAGTTAGGGTTTGGGAAATTTTCAGTTAAAATTGGAATTTGGAGGGACAAATGGACTCTGATTTTGGTAAATTTGATATGTGTAGACTCGTGGTGAGACGAGGTTTCCGGTGATATAAATTTTGTAATTTTTCGAGAAGTGGGCCCGGGGCTCGGGTTTTGCCAACTTCGTGATTTTCGATATTTTTCGAGTCTTTTCGATTAGGTTGCATTCCCTTAGCCTATTGTAATGTATTCCTTGTGGTTTTGATTAGATTTGATGCGCGAGGAGGCCAATTCGAAAGGAAAAGGCATAGCGAGCTAGATTTTGGGTCGGCTTGAGGTGAGTAATGGGTGTAAATGATGAACTGAGGGTTTGAAACCCCGGAATTTCACATTGTACCGCTATATTGAGGCGACGCACATGCTCTATGACGAGTGCGGAGCTGTTGGTTATTGGGGATTGTGACTTGGTCCGTCCCGATGAAGTTTTACTGTGTTTTTCTACTAGAACTTGTTGGAAACCATCGTTAATTAGATTTGACTGTTGTATTTGGGCTTCGTGCCGGTTATTTGAATCCTTCAGGGATTGATTTCACTTATTTGCATACTTTGCACATTGTAAATTTTTTCTAAGGTTTTCAGTATTGTTTTGCAAACTCAGCCCCTTTTTCTAAACTTAGAAACTCAAATGATATTTAAATGATATTTTTGGTTGTGGATTACTGATTTAAAAGTGCCTAAAGGGCTTATATTGATTTCTGGAAATATGGATGGCTCAGGCTGCATGCCGCAGCAATGGTATATGATATTGAGGCTGAGGGCCTGGTTGGTGCCACGAGATGGCTTGTTTATTGTGCTTGGGTTGTAGGAGCCCCTCTGGAGTTTGTACACACCCCAGTGAGCGCTGTCGACGTCAAACATATGGTTGGCTCGGATTGCACACCGCAGTAGGTACCTGAGTGTACCGGTATTTGCATTGTATTGCATTATTGCATCATTTCTTACCTATTACCTGTCATGGTTCTTTTTCTGAACTACTACTTTATTGACTTGCCGGTTTCACTGATGAAGGTTTGGTACTGCCTGTTATAGTTGCCTTGTGTCTTTCAGTGATTTCTTATCTTCAACTGTTATTTATGCTTATTACTCACTGAGTCGGAGTACTCACCTTACTCCCTGTACCTTGTGTGCAAATTTAGGTGCATCGCAGTCCGAGGGAGGACCTGTCTAGATGAGCAGCACTTCATCGGGAGCATTGAGGTAGCTGCATGGCGTTCGCAGCCCTGATTCTTCCCTCCTATCCTTATCTTTTATTATTCTGCTTCTTAGACAGTATAGTTATAGGATGACACTCTGTATTAGAGGCTCGTGGTCATGATACCGAATCCTGTTTTGGGCTTATGTTTCCTTATTCTGTTGGATTTCAATACATTTCTCTGTATTCATAGCCTTTTGGTTTAATGGTTTAGTAATTTAATAGTTGTGTTTAAATTCTTGAATCAACATTAGTTGGGGTTGTTGTTGAATGGTTGGGCTTGCCTAACGAGGTGTTGGGCACCATCACGATCGGGGTTTGGGTCATGACAAGTTGGTATCAGAGCCTAGGTTACTTGGTCTCACGAATCATGAGCCGATTTAGTAGTCTCGCGGATCAGTACGGTGACGTCTGTATTTACCCTCGAAAGGCTACAGAACCTTTAGGAAAACTTCATAATCTTGAAATTCTTGTCGTGCGACTTTGTTGATCCGAGAAGTAAACTTCTGTATCCTATTCTCTCACATATCACATGCTATCGAACATGGCAGATGGCCAACTGCTCCACCCACTAGAGGACGGGGACGCGATCGTGGTCGTGGTTGAGGCAGACCAGTAAGGGTAGCACCTGTAGCCCCACCAACTGCCCAGGTTCAGGACCAGCCTCCAGTTGTAGATGCTCCAGCAGCACCTGTGTAGGCACCAGCAGTGCCTATTGTGATTCCTGCCCTCCAGGAGGCCTTGGCTCAGATATTATCCATTTGCACTGGCCTGAGGCAGTCTCAACCACTACTGCAACATCCACCTCACAGACCGGGGGAGGTCATCAAACCCCCACTGCTCGCACACCTGAGCAGGTTGTTTAGGGATTGCAGACACCGAGAGTAGACCCAGCTCAGCCGGTAGCTCCCATTTCACCAGTTGCTCCAGTTACACCAGTTGCACCAACTCCAAACTATGTGGTTCTAGCTATGCCAGATGATGAGTAGCATCGTCTTGAGAGGTTCAGTAGGCTCCAGCCTCCAGTCTTCAGTGGTGCTTAGGGCGAGGATGCCCAGGGATTTCTTGACAAGTGTCACCGTATGCTTTGGACGGCAGGGATTTTAGAGTCCAGCGCGGTAGCATTCACCACATTTCAGTTCATTGGGGCTGCCTTCACATGGTGGGAGGCATTTGAGCGGTATAGGCTGGCAGGTGTAGCGCCTTTGTCATGGTGGGAGTTCTCCACTGTCTTTTTGGAGAAATGGGTACCACAGTCTTAGAGAGAGAAGCTGCGTAGGCAGTTCGAGTGGCTTCGACAGGGAGACATGACTGTGACCTAGTAAGAGGAGAGATTTTCTGAGTTAGCCCGTCATGCCTCCTGGATAGTTCTGAATGATAGAGAGAGGATCAAGAGGTTTGTAGATGGACTTAACTATCATCTTCATGTTCTGATGACTCGAGAGAGAGTCCAACGTATTTCCTTTGAGGATGCAGTTGATATTGCTCGTGATATTGAGATGGCTCGCCGTCAGGACAGAGAGAGGGAGGCCAAGAGGCCTCGAGGTTCTGGTAGCTTCAGTGGTGCTCCGTCTAGGGGTCAGTTCCAGCAAGGCAGAGGTCATTCATTCAGGCCTCCTCAGTCAGCTCATTCTGAGTATCGTGGGTCGTCTTTCGGCCGAGGTCATCAGGGTTATCAGTAGAGCCAACCATCTCTAAGCGCTCTTCCAGCTCAGGGTTTATCACGAGCCCCATCTGTTCAGGCTTCCTCTAGATCGAGTACGTCAGCTAGTCACTCTGATGCGCGGGGTTCCCTTCAGTCCTCTTCTCCGGCACCAGGCAGTTGCTACGAGTGCGCTGAGTTTGGCCATATAAAGAGGGATTGTCCTCGACGTCATGGCGGCCAATTTCAGCAAAGGGATCAGCCCTCATCTTCTTCTCCATCTACTTCAGCACCCTCCCAGACAGGTAGGGGTGGGGGCCAGGCAGCCAGGGGCCGCCCTGGGGTGGAGACCGATTCGGTGACGGTTAGGCTCGATTCTATGCTCTCCTAGACAGGAGGGATGCAATTGCATCATATGCTGTTATCACAAGTATTATCTCAGTCTGCCACAGAGATGCCTCTATTCTATTTTATCCTGGTTCTACTTATTCCTATGTATCTTCATACTTTGCTCATCGCCTAGGTATGACCCATGGGTGTTTTGCTTTACCTGTGCACGTATCTACCTCGGTGGGTGATACTATTATTGTGGATCATGTATATCATTCTTGTCTGGTGACTATTGGGGGTCTGGAGACCGGAGTTGACTTGTTGTTGTTGGGCATGGTAGATTTTGATGTTATTCTGGGTATGGACTAGTTATCTCCGTGCCACGCTATTCTGGATTGTCATGCCAAGACAGTCACATTGGCCATACTGGGTGTTCCGAGGATGGAGTGGCGTGGTATGACTGACTATGTACCCAGCAGGGTGATCTCTTACTTAAAGGCCCAGCGGATGGTTGGGAAAGGTTATTTATCGTATTTGGCTTTTGTAAGAGATGTCGGAGCTGAGACTCCTAGTCTTGATTCTGTTCCCGTTGTGAGGGATTTCACTGATGTGTTTCCAGCATACCTGTCAGGCATGCCGCCGGACAGGGACATTGATTTCGGTACTGATCTGGTGCCGGGCACTCAGCCCATCTCTATTCCTCCCTATCGTATGGCACCATCAGAGTTAAAGGAGTTGAAAGAGAACCTGCAGGAACTCCTAGATAAGGGGTTCATTCGCCCGAGTGTGTCACCGTGGGGTGCACCGGTCTTATTTATGAAAAAGAAGGATGGCACAATGAGAATGTGCATTCACTACAAGCAGTTGAACAAGGTGACAGTGAAGAATAAGTATCCACTACCTCGTATTGATGATTTGTTTGACCAAATCCAAGGGGCAAAGGTATTCTCCAAGATTGATCTCCGTTCAGGCTATCACCAGCTCAAGATTAGAGATTCAGATATTATGAAGACGTCTCTCAGGACGAGATATGGACACTATGAGTTTTTGGTTATGTCTTTCGGGCTGACTAATGCCCCAGCTGCGTTCATGCACTTGATGAACAGTGTATTTTGGTCGTATCTGGATTCATTTGTGATTGTGTTTATTTATGACATCTTAGTGTACTCGCGTAGCCAGGAGGAGCACGCATAGCATTTGAGAGTGGTATTACATAGACTGAGGGAGGAGAAGCTTTATGCAAAGTTCTCCAAGTGTGAGTTTTGGCTTAGTTTTGTAGCTTTCCTGGGGCACGTGGTGTCCAGTGATGGTATTCAGGTTGATCCAAAGAAGATAGAAGCGGTGCAGAGTTGGCCTAGACCATCCTCAGCCATGGAGATTCAGAGTTTCCTCGGTTTGGCAGGTTATTATCGCCCGTTCGTCCAAGGTTTTTCATCTATTGCTTCGCCCTTGGCCAAGTTGATATAGAAGGGTGCACCATTTGTATGGTTAGACGAGTGCGAGGAGAGCTTTTAGAAGCTCAAGACAGCTTTGACCACAGCTCCAGTGTTGGTTTTGCCATCAGCTTCAGGTTCTTACACCGTGTATTGTGATGCTTCGAGAGTTGGGATCGAATGTGTGTTGATGCATGAGGGTAGAATTATTGCATATGTTTCTCGTCAGTTGAAGCCCCATGAGAAAAACTACCCTGTACATGACTTGGAGTTGGCTGCTATAGTTCATGCTTTGAAGATTTGGAGGCATTACTTATATGGTGTATCTTGTGAGATGTATACTGTTCACAACAGTCTTCAACATCTGTTCAAGCAGAAGGATATTAATTTGAGGCAGCGGAGGTGGCTTGAGTTACTCAAGGACTATGTTATTACCATATTGTATCACCCGGGGAAAGCCAATGTAGTGGCCGATGCTTTGAGCCAGAAGGCGGTTAGTGTGGGTAGTTTGGCATACATTCCAGTTAGGGAGAGGCCCTTTGCAGTTGATATTCAGGCCTTGGTCAATCAGATGGTGAGATTAGACATTTTGGAGCCTAGTCGGATGTTGGTTTGTGTGGTTTCTCGATCTTCCTTGTATGACCGCATTAGAGAGCGCCAATATGATGATCCACATTTGCTTGTCCTTAAGGACAGGGTCCAGCATGATGATGCCAGAGATGTGACTATTGATGATGATGGCGTGTTGCGGATGCAGGGTCGAATTTGCGTGCCCAATGTGGATGGGCTTCGGAAGTTGATATTAGAGGAGGCCCACATCTCGCGGTATTCCATTCACCCGGGTGCCGCGAAGATGTATCAGGATTTGAGGCAGCACTACTAGTAGAGGAGAATGAAGAAGGATATTGTGAGTTATGTAGCTCGGTGTCTCAACTGTCAGCAGGTCAAATATGAGCATCAGAGGCCCGGTGGTGTACTTCAGCGGATGGATATTCCAGAGTGGAAGTGGGAGAGGATTACTATGGATTTTATGAGTGGTCTCCATCGTACCTCGAGGAAGTTTGATTCGATTTGGGTGATTTTGGATCGGCTAACCAAGTCCACGCACTTTATTCCGGTGTGTACTACCTATTCTTCGGAGTGGTAAGCAGAGATTTTCATCTGGGAGATTGTTCGGTTGCATGGGGTTCCAGTTTCTATTATCTCAGATAGGGATACTCAGTTTACTTCCCAGTTTTGGAGGACGTTTTAGCGAAAGTTGGGTACACATGTAGAGTTGAGCACAACGTTTCATCCTCAGACAGACGGGTAGTCCGAGTGCACCATTCAGATATTAGAGGACATGTTGTGTGCATGTGTCATTTATTTTGGAGGTTCTTGGGCTGAGTTCTTGCCACTTGCAGAGTTTGCTTACAACAACAGCTATCAATCCAGTATTCAGATGGCGCCATACGAGGCCTTATATGGGAGATAGTGTAGATCTCTGGTTGGTTGGTTTGAGCCCGGCGAGGCTAGGCTATTGGGGACAGCGTACAGCTCAGTCGCATCAGAAGAGTTATGAGGACCGGAAGGTTCTAGATGTATCTTATATGGTGGGCGAGAAGATCTTGTTGAAGGTTTCGCCTATGAAGGGCGTTATGAGATTTGGGAAGAAAGGGAAGCTGAGTCCACGGTTCATTGGGCCTTTTGAGATACTTAGGAGGATTGGGGAGGTAGCCTATATGCTTGCTTTACCACCTAGCTTGTTGGAGGTTCATTCGGTATTTCATGTTTCTATGCTCCGGAAGTATGTTGGGGACCCGTCTCATGTGTTGGACTTTAGCACGGTTCAGTTGGATGATGACTTGACCTATGATGTGAAGCCAATGGCTATTTTGGGCCGTCAGGTTCGAAAGTTGATATCAAAGGATATAGCTTCGGTGAAGGTGCAGTGGAGGGGTTGGCCCGTGGAGGAGGCTACCTGGGAGGCTAAGCAGGAGATGCGGAGCAGATATCCTCACCTATTTAAGGCTTCAGGTATGTTTCTTGACCCGCTCGAGGATGAGCGTTTGTTTAAGTTGGGGAGGATGTGACGACCCAGCCCGTCGTCTCATGTATTACAGCCCCGTTTCCCCCATTCATTGCGTCTTCATGTTTCATTATCGACATCGGGTGAGTTAGAGTTGAATTGGATTGGTTTGGATAGGAAAGGAGACATTTAATCTCTTTAAGGAAAGCTTGGTTTGGAAAAGTCAACCGGATGTTGACTTATGAGTTAGAGGGCTCGGATGTGAATTCCGATGATTCGGTTAGTTTCGGGATTTGATTTGTGACTTAGGAGTGCAATCAAAATTGATTTTGGAGGTTCGGTGTAGAATTAGGCTTGAATTGGCGAATTTCGGTTGATAGGTGAGATTTTGATCCGAGGGTTGGAATGGAATTTCAAAAGTTGCAGTAGCTCTATTAGGTGATTTTGGATATGTGTGTAATGTTTCAGGGCATTCGGAGGTGTTTTGGTCGGGTTTTTGATAGAATGTGCAATTCGGATGTTTTTAAGAAACTTAGGCTTGAATACGATGTGATTTAATGGTTTTAGCGTTGTTTTATGTGTTTTGAGGGTTGGAACAAGTTTGAATTAGGTTTTAGGATGTGTTGGTGTTTTTGGTGGAGGTCCCGGGGGCCTCGGGGTGAGTTCGGGTGATTAAATTAGAGTTTTGAAGTTTTGCTGCAAATTCATTTTGCTGTCGTCAGGTATTTCTGCTTCTGCGGAAATGGACCGCAGATGCGGTTCCGTAGAAGCGGGTAAAGGAGCACAGAAGTGATTTTCATGTAGGGTTGAGAAGTTCCACAGAAGCGGAACGTGGTTCGCGTTGGCGGGTCTGCAGGAGCGGACATTTAGCCGCAGAAGCGGTTTTGGGCGATCCACAGAAGCAAAATCGTAGTCGCATAAGCGGAAGTCAGATTTTTAAATGAAAACCGCAAAAACGTGGTTTTGGCAGTAGAAGCGGTCCCGCATAAGGGGAAGCGGGACCGCAGAAACGAAAAACAATTGTGGACAGAAGGGTTTAAATGTTATATTTCATCTGCGAGCAAGAGGTAGTTTCCACCATTTTTGAGCGACTTGGAGAGCTTTGGGCGAGAATTTTTTAGGGCTTTGACTAAGAATCGATTGGAGGTAAGTCCCTTGGCCTAATTATTCAAGTTTATGGTAGAATTAACATGTAAATTGGTGGAAATTCATCAAAAAGGGAGTAAGTTAGGGCTTGAGAAATTTTCAGTTAAAATTGGAATTTGGAGGGTCAAATGGACTCCGATTTTGGTAAATTTGATGTGTGTAGACTCGTGGCGAGACGAGGTTTCCGGTGATGTAAATTTTGTAATTTTCGAGAAGTGGGCCCGGGGCTCGAGTTTTGCCAACTTCGTGATTTTTGATATTTTTCGAGTCTTTTCGATTGGGTTATATTCCCTTAGCCTATTGTAATGTATTCCTTGTGGTTTTGATCATATTTGATGCGCGAGGAGGCCAATTCGAGAGGAAAAGGCATAGCGAGCTAGATTTTGGGTCGGCTTGAGGTGAGTAATGGGTGTAAATCATGAACTGAGGGTTTGAAACCCCAGAATTTCACATCGTACTGCTATTTTGAGGCGAGGCACGCGCTCTATGATGAGTGCGGGGCTGTTGGTTATTAGGGATTGTGACTTGGTCCGTCCCGGTGATGTTTTACTGTGTTTTTCTACTAGAACTTGTTAGAAACCATCGTTACTTGGATTTGACTGTTGTATTTGGGCTTCGTGCCGGTTATTTGAATCCTTCAGGGATTGATTTCACTGATTTCCATACTTTGCACATTGTTTAACCTTTTTAAGGTTTTCAGTACTGTTTTGCAAACTCAGCCCCTTTTTCTAAACTTGGAAACTCAAATGATATTTAAATGATATTTTGAGCTGTGGATTACTGATTTAAAAGTGCCTGAAGGGCTTATATTGATTTTCGGAAATATGGATAGATCGGGCTGCACGCCGTGGTATATGATATTGAGGCCGAGGGTCTGGTTGGTGCCACGAGATGGCTTGTTTATTGCGCTTGGGCTGTAGGAGCCCCTCTGGAGTCTGTACACATCCCCAGTAAGCGCCATCGACGTAAAATATATGGTTGGCTCAGACTGCATGCCGCAGCGGGTACCTGAGTGTACCGGTATTTGCATTGCATTGCATTATTGCATCATTTCTTACCTGTTACCTGTCATGGTTCTTTTTCTGAACTACTACTTTATTGATTTGCCGGTTTCACTGATGAAGGTTTGGTACTGCCTGTTATAGTTGCCTTGTGTCTTTCAGTGATTTCTTATCTTCAACTGTTATTTATGCTTATTACTCACTGAGTTGGAGTACTCACTTTACTCCCTGCACCTTGTGTGTAGATTTAGGTGCATCGCAGTCCGAGGGAGGACCTGTCTTGCTGAGCAGCACTTCATCGGGAGCATAGAGGTAGCTGCATGGCATTCGCAGCCCTGATTCTTCCCTCCTATCCTTATCTTTTATTATTCTGCTTCTTAGACAGTATTGTTATAGGATGACACTCTGTATTAGAGGTTCGTGGTCGTGACACCGGATCCTGTTTTGGGCTTATGTTTCTGTATTCTGTTGGATTTTAGTACATTTCTCCGTATTCATAGCCTTTTGGTTTAATGGTTTAGTAATTTAATAGTTGTTTTTAAATTCTTGAATCACCATTAGTTGGGGTTATTATTGAATGGTCGGGCTTGACTAACGAGGTGTTGGGCGCCATCACGACCGGGGTTTGGGTCGTGACATGAGAAGACAATCGAGCAGTGATATAGAGAAACAGTTTCATTAATGCGAATATCAAGACCTATTATTTTGCATACTGATTTTATTTAGTACACCATCTGGGCATTTCATGCAGTGACGAATAACAGTTACAAATCCAGAATTGTAGTTTTAGTCCTATAGGCATATTGTCTAAGTATTGGCAGTGGCGATTGTACTCAGGACCAATTAGTAGAATCCTATAGGCATGATATCTAATATTGCACTGGTTTTAACCCCATAGGCATGATTTTTAGATGCACACTGATTTTAGCTTCATAGACATGTTTCATAGCCTTGTATTTCCCTTTAATCCTATAGGCATGATCTCTAGGTTTGAAACTTATTTTTATCCTATAGGCATGATATCTATTACTGAATTGATTTAAATCCTATGGGCATGATATCTAGGTTTGAAACTGATTTTTTATCCTACGGGCATGATATCTATTACTGAATTGAGTTAAATCATATAGGCATGATATTTATCAATCAGCACAAGGGCACAAATTGTACATATTGATGCGTCCTATAGGCAGGATTTATAATGTACACACCATATAAAACTCATACCGGTTTAAGCTGAATTGACATCACCAATGAAAATCCTATAGGCATGATTTCTAAAACACATTGTAGGACTTAACAATTTTAACAAATTAGCAGAATTAACATTATAGATGAATCCCTATTGGCAGGATTTCTACCCAATTTTAACAAAAGGAAATAAGAAATCCCCCCCCCCCCCCGATTTTATTAAATACCCCAAAATCTATCTATTACAAAATTATTACTGACCAGATAATGAATGAATTACATAACAGCAATAAAAATACACTATAGGGAGCCTTCATTAGGCCTAAATAAACCTGGGAACCAGGCCTTCATACCAATCAACTTCGAAGCTTATTTCATAGGTGCAATACAGCCAAATACGAGTAATTCGCCCATAGCACATATAAAACTAAGTTTCCTAGTGCGTCAAAGTTCCCAAGGGCCTCAGGGACCAGGCAATGCTCACACAAGAACCATATACTTAGAAATTATTCGAACGATATTAGGAACCAGTTCCCAATGTGTCAGAGTTCACAAGAGTCTCACATGGACCCTGAGCAGTGCTTACACTGGGTGGTTGAGGATACAACCTAAAGGACCAAGACTGCGAGTTTTTTAAAAAAAAGTAACATCATATAAAAGAGGTAGGGATAGATTTAAAATAGTTTGGATTTCTCAGGATAAGAATACCATATGAGAATTTTAGAACACAGAACATGTAGGCATAATGGCATTAAGAAAATAAGCAAGGGTGGCAAAGTACACTGTTTCAAATAGGTCAAGTCAGAAAAGACATAATTACACTAAGTGGTCATGCTAATATTTAGGACAAACTTGTTTGATAACACAAAAATTTAGGCAAAGTGCTAAGGGGAACAGTCAGATTATCACATGAATCCAGAGGGATATGAATTGGGTAATAACACAAATCTGTAAAGTCAAGAATGATGAACTAATTTTCATGCTAGTAGTACCTTAAGGATACTAAGTGCAGAATAAGTTCAGGACTAGTGAATAGTATGCATGATACAAGTTAAAAGAATAAGTTATCCATTAAGAGGATTCATATTATTCAAAGATAACCAATCTCAAAACTAAAAATATCAAATATAGACCTAAAAGAGAATCATATAGACATGCATAATCATGCTCAGAATGCACTTTAAACATGCTGGATTGTACACATAGTTCAAGGACATATAGTGATGAAATGACAAAAGATAGTCACTCACCAGTTAAGCTAGCAAATCAGAGTAATACCACAGAGGCGCGAGCCTGGAATATTTGGCCTTGGCTTTTAGCCAGCCAAGACCAGTAGTAAACAAGAGAGAGCAGAAAGATTATAGAACTAGGCCCCAGATTATTTAGTGATAATATTGAGAGTTCGAGTATTTCTAAATGGGAACAAGGAGAAGGTTTAAATAGTACTAGACTAGGCTCATAAATATGGTAATAATTAATCAAGGAAATATATAATAGTCAATCAAGGGAAGAAAACTCAGAACTTAATATAAGGTAAGGCAGTAGTAACATGTGCATAGATGTGTAATAATAATCAAACAAGGTGGAAATTAAAGATTCCCAGGTAATAATTAAGGCAAGAACAGATAGACAGAATTAGTAAGAAAAGTAAAATAAGAATCAGAACCCCAACTTTAGGGTAAGTAAAATCAGTCACAATAATCAAAAGAAGATAACATGCATATAGACAGCTATGGGAAAGTATTGGACAAGAAATAAGAATCATAATAGGTCTGAGCCCTAATTTTAGGGCAAATAAGCTGGTCAAAAAATTTACCAAAATAGCAATAGAGTGCATATAAACGAGCATAAGGGAACATTAAAGGAGATACTCAACAAAAATAGAAATAGGACAGATCTTAAAATATCTGAGCCCCAATTTTAGAGAAAATAAATTAGGGAAAACTTTTACGGAAAAATCGCAAACAAAATAGACATGCGATGAAATTTTAACAAAATAAGAACAAAAATTAAACAGGTCTTAAAAATTTTGAACCCTAGTTTTGAGGGTAAACACGGAAATTAAAAGAATCTCAGAGACTTATACTATAAAGAGACGAAGAATGAACATAGATGGAAAGAAGTGAAGTTTCGAATCAGATTTGGTTCAAAGCAAGAGAGATCTACTTTCCATGTTAGGCAAGTGATTATGTAATACCATAATCGGCTAACCAGTAATATGGGATGACAAATAAGGTACGAAAATCATCTATGGATTCAATCTCTGAGTTGGAATCGAAGTAGAAAACGGGATTACGGCGCTAGGGTTTCAAAAGAGGAAGAGAGCATTTAGGAGTGTTCTGGGGCGGGGGGGCATAAAAAATAGGGATAGGGGTTTTGTTAGGTTTAAAGAGACGGGGTGAATAGGAGCCGTTGATCTTGAGATATCTTGAGAGATCAACGGCTAGGATTAAAGGGTAAACGGAGCGAGTCATATAAAACGGGTTCTAGGGTTGTTTGGTTTGGGCTCAAGAGCTATTGGGCTGGTGTGAAGGTTTCGGGCTTGGTATTTTGGGTTGGGGTAAATGGGTACTGTATAGGTCCAAAATTGGGGGTTTTGAGGGCTATATTTTAATACCCAATTTAACCAATAAAAAATTTGTAAAAAATAATTAACAAATACCGAAAATGTTACTTGTGCATGGAAATAATTTAAAATAATTGCTTAACATTATAAAAATATATAAATTTATTTTCTATATAAATAATATAATTATACATGCACATGGTCTATTATTGTAAAATGTGCAATTTAGCCTTGTAAATGTAAATGTAGTTATAAAAATGCATCGAACAGTACTCAAGCATTATGCCGGTACAAATGATAAGTTTCGAAGACTAAATCATCATAAAAAATAATTTAAAGGGTAATTATTGAATATTTATGTAATAAAATATAGAAACAAATTGATTTAAAGTCTTTAAAAATTATGAAAAATACTTGTGCATCATATAAATCAAATGATGATGCATATGCACTATTATGAAAATATATATGTATATTTTAAAAATATTGTCACGACCCCAAATCCCGGTCGTGATGTCGCCGAGCACAACTGCTAGGTAAGCCCGACCATTTACACTCTCAACCCGAGCATGACGCTCAAACCAATTATTTGAATACCATTTGAACAGTCATGATGAATAACCTCCCAAAGACCTGGGGGTCATGAGTCTAGAGCCTCTAACAATACAGAGTAATAAAACTCCAAAACTACAAATGATAGAAATTGCGGAAATAGTAAAGGAATAGGGGAGGAGTCGGGTCCTGCGGACGTCAGGCAGCTACCTTGACAACTCCAAATACACTCTGAACAGCAACCAGCTCAGCAAAGCTCCCAAATTACCTGGATCTGCACACATGGTGTAGGGAGTAAAGTGAGTACTTCCAACTCAGTGGTAATAAGAGTAAATAATGCTGAGAAGAAAGAAACCACGTAAGAGCACTACATCATGCTATAAAATACAGTACAACACCTTTTAGACAGCAGTAGTTCCATGATAATCCTTTATAAAACATCTGGCTCAGTTTAAGACCTCTTTTGAAAACATCTCTTTCTTTCCGTATTATCAGTTAAGTACATTAATACAATATCAAGTAGTGCAAGTCCGTACACAAATCAACCTCTCGGGCTCAGCACTCCTTTAGCAATTTACACCAGGGTATCTGGTCATCAAGGCAAGTAATACATGTATGCCAATAATATATGAGTGCTAAATGTCATGCCACGTAGTACAAACAGATACCAATGCATGAATGCAATGCAATGCACATGACCACTGCGGCGTGCAGTCCGATCCATTTGGGCGCCCGGCGCTCACTGTGGGGGTTCAGACTCCGGAGAGGTTCCTACAGCGCAAGCGCAATATCAATATCACTCTCGCTACGGTGTGCAGCCCGATCCATACATAGTCATGAATGCACGTAAGCCTCTTGGTCAATAGTCACATAGCAGTTCTCAGCTAAGATATCCGCAAAAATATCAATTAAGTTTTCAAATCTCAGAAAGATGGTTGAGTTTGAAAAATAATATTTTAAACCTTGGACTGAGATAGAAATATGCACCGTAATGCAAAAATAGTGACTTAATCCCCGAAGGATTCAAATATTCGGCACGAAGCCCAAAACATGACAATTAGTCCAAAACATGATAATTAATACCTTTAACAGGATGTCAATTCAACTCAAGCAATTTAGTAGTGTTTTTATTAAGCGGGACAGACCAAGTCAAAATCCCCAATGGTGCTCTACCCCACGCCCGTTATCCGGCGTGCAAGTCACCTCAATATAGCACTATGATGTGCAAGTCCGGGGTATCAAACCCTCAGGACATCATTTACAAATATTACCCACCTCGAACCGGTGAAATTCCTAGCTCGCGACGCCTTTGACCCTCAAATTGGCCTCCACGGGGGTCAAATCTATCCAAAATTAGTACAAATGTATCATAATATGCTAGTGGGACATAACCCAATCGAAAGAACTCGAAAAATACTCAAAAATACGAAATTGGCAAAACCCGAGCCCCGGGCCCACATCCCAAAAAATTTCAAAATTTACATTTCCAGAATCCTCTTCTCGCCACGAGTCCGTACATACAAAGAACACCCAAATCGGACCACAAATGGCCCCTCAAATCCTTGATTCTAACCAAGAGGGTTTTATACCCTTTTTCCAACAAATCCTCAGATTAAACGCTAAAACTCGTAATAGATTCAAGTTATATAACTAAAATTTAGTTAAGAACACTTACCCCATTGTTCTCCATAAAAATCGGACCAAAAATCGCCTCAACCGAGCTCCAATCGCCAAAAATGGGAAATGGGAACGAAGTCCCATTCCCAGAACTTAAACTCTCTGCCCAGGCCATTTTCGCTTCCGCGATAAAAGCATTGCTTCTGCGACTTCCTCTTCTGCGGATATCTTCCGCTTCTGCGACCAAAATTCCGCTTCTGCGATAGCGCAGAAGCGGTTCCCAAATCTGCTTCTGCGGAACCAACTCACAAGCCACAACACCGCTTTTACGGTCCAGACCTCCGCTTCTGCGGAGCTTTCGCACCTGCGACTTCTCCTTCGCTTCTGCAGAACCGCTTCTGCGGTCCATTTCCGCAAAAGCGAAAATACCAGATACCAGAACCCGTCAGCAGTCTGCAAACTCCAAATTTCATCCCGTTAGCCATCCGAAATCCCCTAGAGGCCCCCGGGACTTCAACCAAAAATACCAATACATCCTATAACGTTATTCAAACTTGTTCCAATCATAAAAACAAATCCAACAACACTAAAACCATCAAATTTTGTCGGATTCAAGCCTAAGTTTCTTAAAAACTTTCGAATTCCACATTCGATCAAAAACCCAAGCAAACGACGTCCGAATAACCTGAAATTTTGCAGACAAGTCCAAAATCACCTAATGAAGCTACTGCAACTCTCGGAATTCCATTCCGACTCCCGGATCAAAATATCACCTAACAACCGGAAATCGCCAAAATACTAACTTCGCCAAAATAGGCTAACTTCTTCACCGGACCTCCAAAATTACTTCCGCTTGCGCTCCTAAGTCTTAAATCATCACCCGGAGCTATCCGAATCATCGGATTTCAATTCCGAGCCCTCTAACTCACAAGTCAACATCCGGTTGACTTTTCCAATTTAAGTCTTCTTAAAAGAGACTAAGTGTCTCATTTCTTAATAAAATTACTCCAATTAAATTCTAACGCACCCAATACCGATAATGAAACATAAAGCAATACAATAAGGGGGAAATAGGGCAGTAACTCACGTGACAACGGGCCGGGTCGTCACATCCTCCCCAACTTAAACAAACGCTCGTCCTCGAGCATACCCAGAGGTGTTCTATAAGCCAACCAATATCTGAATGACCTTACCAAACATATACCCGGGGTGATCCCATGTCACCCTATCTCATATAGGTCCGTCAACACAACTTAACTGAAATTTCACAATCCATCTATTCCATAAATCTTAGAACTACATTTCACCGTCTGAAATCTTACACAAGATCAGAATTTCACTTTTTTACTCAGAATAAACTCGAACCAGCTGTAATAACCCATACCTACAACCTCGGCTGCAATCATGTGATATACCACATAACTCAAACACATGCAGCTATAACTTCCATTCACAACAGCTGCCCACGACAACCAAAATATCGATAGAAAATCTCTTGTTAGATAAAGTCTCATTTCAACACCTTCATATACTGCCAACGGTAAATAAAACACACGATACCCGCATTCATTCCTCAGGTCACCCATACACAAAGCTATTTCTTTCTTGAATAATACCACAACAAATTTCTGAGCCGAACTTCGATATAACTCTCTAATCAGCTGACATCACATCTGTTCGCGTTCATTAATGACTCCAATGATTATCTCGAATTCAACGCACCACTCTGGTGATATGGCACCTCATCACAGGACTAAGCCAAAACTTGCATAATCCACACACCAACGGCGGGCGGTCTGAACATACTCAAATCGTGATGAATGACTCAAATGAAAGAGCTGTAACCCAAGCTCAACAGTACCATTACAACACAAAGCTGAGACCCTGTCTCACATCATAGAAATAGAGTACCTGAATCCTCCTCGAAAGGTCATAACTTCTCGTGGCCTCGCCACAATGTGCGATCCTATCCAAACACTGTTACACATGAAGCACCTCAAGATACTGTGATCAAAATTCGACAGCCACACATAATTGGATGTATGGAACCCAAAGCAATTCATAGATCTCCCCAAATCACTAGCAAGTTCAATAACGATTGAATCAACCTATCTCTCAACATACATATCGGGGTCAACCAAGCCATCTCAATCTGAATACATAGCCACATCAGCCTGCCAACGAACTCATTACCAAGAAGCCTGAAGCTGCTCCTTCCACTTTTTATAGCTCTTGCCGAAGCCGTACGATACGGTGCCCGACACCAAATCAATACCAAAATCCACAATCTCGCCCGACGACATGCCCGGCCACAAGAAACGCATTTGAAAAAGAGTCCCTCAATACCGGAACTGAATCAATGGTAGAAACCTATATACTGACATCCGTCACAAAGGCCCAATTAAGGAAGGCAATCCTTCCCAACCGTCCGCTGGTCTGTGGAGCACAACCATTCAGCTAAAACATAGTCTGTTGCACCTCACCACGCAACCTGTGGCATTTTCCGACATAATCCATAGCACAATAGTCTAGGATAACCCAACACAGAGACAACCAGTCTACTCACCCATATCATATTCAAAATCTAACATACCAAGCAAAGAAAGATCCACTCGGACCTCCAATTCCCAATAACCGCTAAACGGTGCCGATACACACGATCTACATCCACTGCGTAGGCTGTAACTGAGAACTCCCAGTCTTCAACTCTATATAACCCACGGATCACTATACCTGATCCCAAATTCCACCGCATGAATACATATCACATATCAAGTATCCATTCATTCAATGAGAGATATTCTAAAATTTCCTTGAGCCATTAACCACTCAAATATTATCAGTCGGTCTATCAAGAAAATGCCGCAACACTACCGAAGTGCTATCAACTTAATCACATTGCCCTTTTTCTGAAGCATAAACCCTCGTCAAATCACTATGATTAGCAACACCATTTCCTAATCCTCTTAAGATCGATCCTTTACTCACCTGCAGCTGCCCGTGCTATTTAAGAATTTAATGACTCTCCATTATGAACTGAACCGAAACCTTGAACATGCAAATCACAATTCTCCACAACATACTGCGTTCACCCTAACACACCAGGATACATGAGAACTTTTATCTCCCTTATGCGCCGCAGACATCGATGCATTCAACTAGTCAAGAACTTTCATTGATTCCATTTAGAAGAAAATCATTACACACTCCATGCTTCGCATACCCATAAAATATATTCATCTTCAAACCACAGTAGAACCCAACAAGAACATCTCTTCCAACTCCAGTTATACAAACTAAACTACCAGGACTGAATCCTTTTATCTAAACCAAGCTAAGCCAACTGCCAGCACTCAAGAGCTCTGTTGCACATTGCCCGTAAAACCCATTACGTCGAACACATACCAGGAGTTAGTCATATCCTTACCATACCGATTCGGTTTATTATCAAGCTATTCCATTTATCCAATTTCCTTCCTATTTCATCATTAATTTGATATGCTCTCTTGTTGTAGCATTACACTGCCTCAATTCAGGCTCACCACAGGAGATTTCGAACATAAGGCCACATTGTCTAAGACTCGTAGGCCACTGATTACTTTCTCAAATGTTTCCCAGAAATACTACATTCCACAAATACTCTGTTTAAAGCACTTCCTGTGAATCTGAATTCGTTACCACTATTTCCCTGATACTGATACTTAGGATCCTGTAGTTAACACAAAATACCACAAATCTTGATCTTTTCTAATGAAAACACTGTATTTAGTCACATACGCAACCTTAAAACACGTGATTATTACGTGTAAAATCTTGAACACATTAAACCATTCTCAAGAGTCATCCACTCTTAACCAAACTGCAAATTACCTGACTTAACGAACAGAACCACTCGTGCCTTAATAACACCCTGACACCACAGGATATGATCTTATTTAAATACCAACAAACATCTTTCTCCTCAATACTCTGAGCATTCTTTATCCATAACAGCTCAAGACATCCTAGCATTTCCTCATATCTACGAAAGCACCATATAACCTTTGTCAAAATCTTACTTCACTCGTGCCATTCTCGGCTCAATTTCTGAAACCAGAACTTGTTTGCCAGTATACTTTAAGACAGAACCAACATAGCACATAACTGTGCAATCAGCTAATCAATGGAAACCTCCCCAACTTAGCTCGAAGCCATATCTATCACAACACATATACTCTATTGCTGTTGTAATATCATGGTAAGATTGAACTCGGTCCTTCATAAGCTTGTGGAAACACAAATCATCTGGAATTTTTAACTCTTCTGAAGTTCTTGCATTCACTCACATAATAGTCAAGCCCACTCTCTAGGTGACCAAATTTTTACTAAGTCCCAAATTTTTCAAAAATTTCGGCAGAGTCTCCTTTGTAATTGGGCCTATCCACCTGCCAGGGAATCACCAAAACTATCCTAACAACACATCCACAACTTGATAAAGCATCATAATGTATATCAACAACATCAATCTTACTATTACATGTATTATATTATCAAAATTGATACATGGACATGCGTTGCACCTATTTGAATCATAACACATAGAAAATACCTTCCGATCCTCCATTATTGGGCTATTCAACCAAGTAAGAACATTTTCTTAATATTTTTGTATAACTTCCACTGCCATACACATAACACCGCCATTAAGTCTTCCTGAGTCTGAACCCTTACCGCCATACGTATTGTACTATACTTCCCAACTAGGAATACGAAAAATATTATTCACACACCCATAACTTGGGGCTACACAATAGGAATCGAACACCTAACAGTTCATCTATTTTCCTGCAGACTCCCTCGTCACTACAATGCTCTCATAGATATATCTCACAGTACTAATATACTCATCACATGGATATCCAGCCGCCATTGCGGCTAATAAGGAAAACACTGAGCAGATAAGTTCAAAATACTTGCTCGCATAATCAGCACCTTGGTGCTCAAGCCATAGGCAAAGATCCGGCCTCAAGTCCTCCAAACTGGCCCAACATACTAACAAGGATTAGCTCTCGCCCCTCGATCGGGGAATCACAAGCCATCAAGGCACATATACTACTGAGCGCTCGCGTGCACATACAGACGTGTGGAAGGAATTTGAAGAGTTATATCTCAAGCTGAATCAAGTACGCACGATAAGAATTCCAAGAAAGTGAAATTTTCCTAAAGGTTCTGCAGCCTCTTGAGGATAAATACAGACGTCTCCGTACCGATCCGCGAGACTCTACTAACCGGCTCATAGCTCATGAGGCCTAGTAACCTGGCTCTGATACCAACTTGTCACGACCCCAAATCCCGATCGTGATGGCGCCCAACACAACTGCTAGGCAAGCCCGACCATTTACACTCTCAACCCGAGCATGAAGCTCAAACCAATTATTTGAATACCATTTGAACAGTCATGATGAATAACCTCTCAAAGACCTGGGGGTCATGAGTCTAGAGCCTCTAACAATACAGAGTAATAAAAATCCAATACTACAAATGATCAAAATTGCGGAAATAATAAAGGAATAGGGGAGGAGTCGGGTCCTGCGGACGTCAGGCAGCTACCTTGGCAACTCCAAATACACTCTGAACAGCAACTAGCTAAGCTAAGCTCCCAAATTACCTAGATCTGCACACATGGTGTAGGGAGTAAAGTGAGTGCTTCCAACTCAGTGGTAATAAGAGTAAATAATGCTGAGAAGAAAGAAACCACGTAAGAGCACTACATCATGCTATAAAATACAGTACAACACCTTTTAGACAGCAGTAGTTCCATGAAAATCCTTTATAAAACATCTGGCTCAGTTTAAAACCTCTTTTGAAAACATCTCTTTCTTTCTGTATTATCAGTTAAGTACATTAATACAATATCAAGTAGTGGAAGTCCGTACACAAATCAGCCTCTCGGGCTCAGCACTCCTTTAGCAATTTACACCAGGGTATCTGGTCATCAAGGCAAGTAATACATGTATGCCAATAATATATGAGTGCTAAATGTCATGCCACGTAGTACAAACAGATACAAATGCATGAATGCAATGCAATGCACATGACCACTGCGGCGTGCAGTCCTATCGACTTGGGCGCCCGACGCTCACTGTGGGGGTTCAGACTCCGAAGGGGCTCCTACAGCCCAAGCGCAATATCAATATCACTCCCGCTGCAGCGTGCAGCCCGATCCATGTATAGTCATGAATGCACGTAAGCCTCTTGGGCAATAGTCACATAGCAGTTCTCAGCTAAGATGTCAGTAAAATATCAATTAAGTTTTCAAATCTCGGAAAGATGGTTGAGTTTGCAAAATAATATTTTAAACCTTTGACTGAGATAGAAATATGCACCGTAATGCAAAAATAGTGACTTAATCCCCGAAGGATTCAAATATTCGGCACAAAGCCCAAAACATGACAATCAGTCCAAATCATGATAATTACCTTTAACAGGATGTCAATTCAACTCAAACAATTTAGTAGTGTTTTTATTAAACGGGACAGACCAAGTCACAATCTCCAATAGTGCTCTACCCCACGCCCGTTATCCGGCGTGCAAGTCACCTCAATATAGCACTATGATGTGCAAGTCCGGGGTGTCAAACCCTCAGGACATCATTTACAAATATTACCCACCTCGAACCGGTGAAATTCCTTTCTCACGACGCCTTTGCCCCTCAAATTGGCCTCCATGCGTGTCAAATCTATCCAAAATCAGTACAAATGTATCATAATATGCTAATGGGACATAACCCAATCGAAAGAACTCAAAAAATACTCAAAAATACGAAATTGGCAAAACCCGAGCCCCGGGCCCACATACCGAAAAATTTCAAAATTTACATTTCCAGAATCTCCGTCTCGCCACGAGTCCGT
>MU761317.1:7802-28136 GCA_026770625.1 Nicotiana glauca | reverse complement strand
ATATATATATATATATATATATATATATATATATATATATATATATATATATATATATATATACCACGACACTAACTATATAATACCATGTTGGATATAACGATTATTTCAATTAAACTCGATCAATTATATTTATGATGTTTATCATCTATGTGCTTTTGTATAAATTACATTTCATATGCATATATGTGTAGTATATATAAGTACATGCATATATAATATTCTATATTAATGCTTAACATATGCTCTATTAATATATGTATACATATGTTGTTGCTAAAACTTAAGTATTAATATAGCATTGGATCTTATAGAACTATACACTTTATTTCTAAATGTGTTATTGTAAGTTTTAATCAAATATAATGGAATTTTCAATTGATCTACTGATGAAGTACCCGATGAAAGTACTAATAAGGTGATCGAGAATAAAATATTTAAGATTATGTGTGTATATATGTGTGTGTGTGAGTGTGTGTATTTTAAATATATGTAGATATTATAAATAACAAATAATCTAACAATAATACTGACCGATTTCTGTCGGTATACTTAGAAATTTCTTAATTAAATCATATTTTGGTAAGATAATATGCAAGTATGACCAGGTATTGGTCAAAGATTGACAAATTTCTGACTGACATCAGCCGGAATATTTATATGTGTCAGACGTAGCTCTGTTTCTTTGTTGTGGATCTTCCCATTATTTCCGACCTATGGTGGTCGGTATCTTTGTGACAAATATTTTCTTTGACTCTTGCGACTAATTTACCTTTTTCCTTAACGATTTCGGTCAGTTTTTCTTCCGACCGATTTCGCTCGGTATTCTATGGATGGGTTTTGCGAGTTTTCTAGTAGTAAAAGCAGCTACTCAAATCAACTCTAGCGTTCGACACGGGCAGACGCACCTGGATATGCACAAAAGATATGCAGAAGCTTCGTATAAGTACACCATAACGGTACCTAATAAGTATCAAATCTAACCTCACCTAGGAAATAATAAACAAAATAAAAATGTAATAAAAAGAAGTAATGGAAAGCGGAGAAATAAGTACTATGAAGAAAGTTGATAACATAGACTAATGAAAGTATTGTAAGCATAAAAGTAACTTAAGGAAAGCAATTAAAAAGAACCACAATGTTCATGTCTGGACAATAACTGGTAGAACAAGGAAGAACAAAATAACACTAAGTGTTCCCAATAAATACTTCTTCATTACGAGATAAACAACAACCACAACAAGGTACCGCCTCGTGTACAATAAGAATTACAACTGAGATACGGTCTCGTATATATCAAGAATCCAAGAATAACCTGTATGAAATAATTTAATAATAATAGAAAAATAGGAAGTGAAAGTGAAGCAGTTAACTCATGAAAACGAATTGGAAATTCAACTACCAGAAAGCCCATAATAACAAGTCTCATATCACAATACCTAGCAAATCCAACAATCACAAACAAGTACCACATATACAATTCGTTGCGACGCGCAACCCAATCCTACCATATCATCATCTATCAATATTATAGTCATCCTTATTCGACCATTTCAATTCATTGCTTTTCAATTTCCATTGCGGTATGCAACCTTCTCTCCAAATAATTTGAATTAACATAAATAAATCAACATCCAAATTTACTTAAATTTTTACATCAAGAGGGTAAATATAAAAGGCAATAAAGAATCACATAATAATCAAAGAATCTCTAAAAAATAAAAGTCTCAACTTTACTAGTTCATCGGGGTATTGTCCAACTCGAACTCGAGTCATGGCCCATCAATCTGGGTCATGACAAAAGTGGTATAGTCCAAAATCATGATACGCACCCACTATATTAGAGGTCTGTAGATAATCATGTATAGTTGGATAGCATGTGGCCTTGTCAGCTTCTATTTTGATATATAGTTGTGTATAGCAGCCTTGTCGCCTCACCCTATCGTATTCCACATAGGTCCTTAAGGTTTCTACTGATTTGTAGACTAAGGCAAACAAGAACAAAAAGTTGACCTTAAAGCAAGGAAGATCAAATGGACAAATCCTGATTCAATTTAAACTTCTAACTGGACCTAAATTATTTTGACACTTAACTGAAAACAAAAATGACATAGAACAAGAACATTTTGCACCTATCGTGAATGCAGAATCAATCAATGAGCCATTTTGTAAGAATCGAACCTATTGATCAAAACTAATATCGTCATATCATGGAATCAAAAAACAAGAAATTAACAGGCTAACAAACATTAATGAACCTCAAATGACAATTTTATCAATCAATGGCTGTGACAAAGTTCTTAACTCATGAACCCTAAACTACTGATTAGTTCTTAATGACTAAATGCAGAAGGAGACAACGATTCTAAATAAAAAAACAAGAACCTAAAACATGCAATTAGACAGAACAAACACAATAAAGAATCAATCAAGAAAAGAAAAAGAGATGGCCAAGAAAAGAGAAGAAAAGAAAAAAATAGGAAGCAATCCAGAAATTACCTATACTAGAGCGTGAAACAAATTGGAACCGAAGTACCTGGCCGGAGTTTGGACTGGTTAGGGAAATCTTGAAAAATAAGTCAAACCCACATGAATCAACTGCTCTCATCAAAAATAGTTGACTCATGTAGGTTTGAGCCATTAAATCTTCCGGAATCGACTCAGTAGAGTATTTTTTAGGTTTTCAGACTTTCAATATGAAATTGCTTGATTTTGAGGGGATTTTTTGGGCAAAACAATAGGGTATTCGGGGTGAAAATACTGAGGGGATAACCTAGTGAAGTTTTGGGTTGATTTGGAGAGGTTAGGGTTTTTGGTATCGAAACACAGATTTGAAATTCGAGGTGTTTGAGAGTAATTCGAGTGGATTGATCTATAGATTTGTAAAGAAGAGATGAAGGGGAGTCTGGGGTGTTGATTTAGGGTCATTTGGAACATCAAAATCATCGTGAGGTAATTTTCGATAGCGGCTGGCGGCGGAGACGGTAGGGGAGTGAAGGAGGCTTGGGTTCTTTTAGTTTGAGTGAAAGAGATGAACTGAAGGGGGGATCGGCATTGGGGGGTATTAATTTGGACAATTATATAGTAATTGATCAACCAGTTCCCAGTCATTAGATCCAACGTGATCAAAGACTGAGATCAAAATTAATAGATACGACGTAGTTTTGGGAGATAAGGAAGCTGGACCGTATATGGCTAATTTGGGCCTGGGTGTGGACACGGTTTTTTGGGTAATATTTGGGCTAATTTTGGCTTCCAATAGCCCAAATCAGAAATTAAGGAAACTCTTTTTCAATTTACCCTCTTACTTTCTTTTTCCTTCTTTTTTTAATTAAAAAACCAAAATTAGAAAAACCTAAATTAATCTAAAATGTGAAATTAAACTAGTTACCTAATTACAAATTTATAAAAATCACTTAATCCGAAATTAAAAATGAAAAATCAATAATATAAACATAAAAGAAAAAGGTATAAAATAGGCCATTTTTTGTGATTTTCAACAAAACAAATAATTAACTAATTAATCCTAAAATGTACAAAAAAAAAACTAAATGCAATGCATGGTTCTTTTGGCATTTTTTATGATTTCAATAAAAATTAAACGTGCACAGAAATGCAAACAATAAAAATTCTACAAGAATTCCTAAAAATGGCTAATAATTTAGAAAAATCTATTTTTTTGAAATTTTATAGGAGTAGTTCGTAGAGGGTAAAAATCACATGCTCATAGATTCCCCTCTTTGCTCTGAAACCCGAAGGGTTTTCGAGAAAAGATAAAATGAGCAATTACGAGGGATTTTTGCCCATTTGAAACTCCATGAGAAGTATCTTTGAAAAAGTCTGACCGAACCTTGCTTCAGAGGTTGCCTACATATCCTAGGCTATAAAGAAATCAGGTCACTGTAGTTCTGGAAGTTTTGTAAGCTGGGACTACCGATAAACTGTGATTTCACTACTATTGCTGCTGTTTCTACTTGTTTATCTCCTTATTACACCAAAATGAAAGATGAAAAGCTAAACTAGGTAATCCTATCGACTACAAGCTACAAGATTCCTATCTATAAACCTTCAACAGCTTGATCTAGAGTCTTGGTCAGCTCTTCCTGTAGACTCTAATCTGAATCTTGATGCTTATTAGTTGCAACCGTTGGTTCATTCTTCTTCAGATTTTCGGATCAAGACGGGACATGCAAAGCTTGTGACTTCAATTATATGTTGGGCAGTGTGCACCTTTTCTCCGCTTCCATTCTTGGATTTCAACAACTTTTCTTGTTCTTCTTTTCTTTTATTTGGGTTTAGACTTCTTTTTTTGGACATCTCAAAATTGTGCCTCATGGTGGAAACCTGTTCTGACACCAAAGCAAACAAACAAACGAAACTTTCTGCCCCAGTTTTCACTAGAAAAATTTCGTGAGTTATTTATAACAAAAATCTAAACTATTTCTTTATTGAAAGCAATAAAATAAGGATTGAAATCAGGACTGGAGACCCTGTGTCCAAAATAAAATCAACTAGGGAGTGGAGACCCTATGTTGGAAAAATGACTAGGAAGTGAAGAACCTATGTCTAAAATAAAATCAACTAGGGAGTGGAGACCCTATGTTGGAAAAACAACTAGGAAGTAGAGACCCTATGTCTAAAATAAAATCAACTAGGGAGTGGAGTCCTTATGTTGGAAAAGCAAACTAGGGAGTGTAGACCCTATGCCTAAAATGAAATCAGCTAGGAGGTGAAGACCCTATGTTGGAAAAGTGACTAGTGAGTGGAGATCATATGTCTAAGATAAAGTCAACTAGGGAGTGCAGACCCTATAATGGAAAAGCATCAACTAGGGAGTGGTAACCTTATGTTGGAAAACAAGACTAGGGAGTGGAGACCCTATGTCTACAATAAATTCATCTAGGGAGTGGAGACCCTATGTTGGAAAAGCAGAATAGGTAGTGGAGACCCTATGTCTAAACAAAATCAACTAGGGAGTGGAGACCCTATGCCTAAAATAAAATCAACTAGGGAATGGAAACCCTATATTGGAAAAGCGACTAAGGAGTGGAGACCCTATGTCTAAGATAAAGTCAACGAGGGAGTGGTGACCCTATGTTGGAAAAGGAGACTAGGGAGTGGAGACCCTATGTCTAAAATAAATTCAACTGGGAATGGAGACCCTACATTGGAAAACCATACTAGGGAGTGGAGATCCTATGTCTAAAACAAAATCAACTAGGGAGTGGAGGCCCTATGTTGGAAATGCGACTAGGGAGTGGAGACCCTATGTGTAAGCTAAAATCAACTAGGGAATGGAGACCCTATGTTGGAAAAATGACTAGGGAATGGAGACCATATGTCTAATATAAAGTTAACTAGGGAGTGGAGACCCTATGTTGAAAAGCATCAACTAGGGAGTGGTGACCGTATGTTGAAAAGGGATACTAGGGAGTGGTGACCCTACGCCTAAATAAATTCAACTGGGAATGGAGATCCTATGTTGGAAAATCAAACTAGGGAGTAGAGACCCTATGTCTAAAACAAAATCAGCTAGGTAGTGGAGACCCTATGTTGGAAACGCGACTAGGGAGTGGAGACCCTATGTCTAAAATAAAATCAACTAGGAGTGGAGACCCTATATTGGAAAAGTGAATAGGGAGTAGAGACCCTATGTCTATAATAAATCAACTAGGGAACGGAGACCCTATGTTGGAAAAGTGACTAGGGAGTGAAGACCCTATGTCTAAAATAAATCAACTATGGAGCGGAGACCCTATGTCTAAAATAAATCAACTAGGGAGTGGAGACCCTATGTTAGAAAAGTGGCTATGGAGTGGAGACCCTATGTCTAAAATAAATCGACTAGGGAGTGGAGACCCTATGTTGGAAAAACGTTAGCTAGAGATTGGGGACCCTAGGCTGCCATGATTTTGAATTTTTCTGCTCTTCTTTTTTTTTTTAATATATTTATTTCATGGAATGAGTGAATGCGAGAAAAAATTTTGGAAGGGACTTCCTTTTTATGGTTGTTGCTGCAAAGCTGTTTCTAGCCCTTGCGCAGTTTCTTTTTTGTTGCACCTGCTTCTTGCAAGGTTGCTTTTAATTACACCTTTTTCCTATTTTCAAACAAAGAAAAATTGTTAGTTTGAAACGGTGGTTGGTTTTGTGGCCTTGATTGTTTTGATCTCAGCCCAACTCTTTTGATGAAATCCTTTACTGCTTGTTGGCCTTCTAGAGACCGATCTCTCTTTTAAAACCAGGGATTTTGACTTTCCAAACTTTCATAGGATGGCTCACCCATGTGGGGCTTTGGCCTTTTCATATTATTTTGCCTTTATGGGCACTTTGACTTTGGGTTTCTTTCCTTTTTAATAATTTTAACTCTGAAGCATCGACCATCATGGCCAGTCGAGACCGACTTGATGCACCTGCTGAGGCTGGGTGCTTTACCTTGAATTTGGCTTTTGTTAAATAGAACCCTGTAAACCTAATCTTGTCGTTTTTTCTTTGTATTAGCTTTGGAGAAGAACTAAACTGAAAGGGATTCAATGAAAAGTAAACAAAAGATAGGATAATGAATTTAACAAGTGTCCCTTTCGGGGAAAGAAAGAAGGACTTATCTGGAGTGCATGCAGACTTAAATAGACATGACATGCTTATTGGACTGGATACCCGATTGGCGACACCGTCCAATTTCTCATAAACCAATCATAATTCGTGTTTTAAAATTGAGAAGCCTTGCTAGGACTCTTTCAGTGACAATGGTTGTACGGAATTCCTTCTTCTCGATCAATGGCGCCTTTGCGGGTTTTTGCCAATTGACCTCTCTCATTTCTCTTCTCACTGTCACCTTATAGTGCTCTTTGCAAGTTTTCACTAGCATGAATCTCTCATTTTATTTCTCTCATCTTGTTGCATCAAATCCAAGCAACCGCATTCTCTAATCCTCGAACAATTCTCACTGATTGATCAGAAGGACTTTGAACAGGATTCGGGTAAAAAGAATTTGTATTGAATTACAACTTTGGAACCACTCAGGCGGGATAATCGCCGAATCATTATAACATCTGCCATACATTCACTTTTGGGGAAATTTGAATTTTTGTTTTGGTGTGACTGAATCCCAGAGAGAGGCTGCCTACGTATCCTTTTGAAATCAAGTCGAACGTAGTTCAGAAATCTCTATTTTTTATTTTGTTTTTTATTTGATTTTTTTTACTTTGATTTTGATTTTTTTTTTTACATATTTTTCCAGGTTCCAAAGATGATAATCACAGAAAGGTAACCGGCTTAACGGGTTAGAAAAGGATTAAAGTATTTGGGGGTAGCAAGAATGAAAGCCTTTGTCATCCCTCGGATAATATCGGTGCTGCAGAAGGATTAAATATAATACCTTTTGACTGCGTCTGCATTTACAGCTATTTCAGGATCATTTCCTTCAATGTCTCCCAAGTACAATGCTCCTTTTGGCAACAATTTTCTTATAATGTATGGACCTTTTCAATTTGGAGGGAACTTTCCTTTTGCTTCCTTGTGGTGAGGGAAAATACGTCTCAAAACGATTTGCCCCACTTCAATGTTCCTAGGACGCACTTTCTTATTGTAGGCACGGGCCATTCTTTGTTGATACAACTTCCCGTGGAAAATGGTGGCCATTCGCTTTTCATCAATCATGGTTAACTATTCTAGACGGGTTTTGACCTACTCACTATCCTCAATCTCAGCTTCAACGATGATTCTAAGAGGTGGAATTTTAACTTTTACGGGTATTACGGCTTCAGTGTCGTAAACCAATATATAGGGTGTTTCTCCAATCGATGTGCGCACAGTTGTACGGTATCCCAATAATGCAAACGACAACTTCTCATGCCATTGTCTAGTACGTTTCATCATCCTTCTAGGTATCTTCTTGATGTTCTTGTTTGCTGCTTTAACGGCACCATTAGCTTTGGGCCTATAAGGGGTAGAATTTTTATACGTGATCTTAAATTATTCGCATATCTCCCTCATCAAATGACTATTCAAGTTTGCAGGATTGTCCGTAATGATAGTTGTAGGGATACCAAAATGGCAAATAATTTTGGAGTGCACGAAGTCTAGCACTGTTTTCTTAGTGACAGCTTTGAGAGTGACTACTTCAACCCATTTTGTGAAGTAGTTGATGGCAACCAATATGAATCTATGCCCATTTGAAGCTTTTTGCTCGATTGGACCAATGACATCTATATCACAAGCAACGAACGGTCATGGTGCCAACATTGGATGCAGTTTTGCTGGTGGTGCATGAATCAGATCACCGTGTACCTGACACTGATGACATTTTCGGACAAAGCTGAAGCAATCCCTTTCCATGGTGATCCAGTAATACCCTGCTCGAAGGATTTTCTTTGAAAGGACGTATCTATTCATATGAGGTCTGCATACTCCTGCATGTACTTCATTAATGATTCTTCCGGCCTCTTAGGCATTCACACATCTCAAAAGGTTCAAATCTGGAGTCCTTTTGTACAAAACTTCTCCGCTCAAGAAGAAACCACCGGCAAGCCTTCTAATAGTTCTCTTTTGGTCTCCACTGGCTTTACAAGGTAGCGAGTGCATCATCTAACTCATTGTGAAATCAAGGGATGTACCTGAACTCAACGGATTTGAACCATTTGCTAAGATCTTCCAAATGTTGCCTGTATGGTATGAGCTTGACATTCTGAGTTTCCCATTCTCCCTGAGCTTGTCGGATAATCAAATCTGAATCTCCCATGATTAACAATTCTTCCACATCTTGGTCTATTGCCATGTTCATACCCATAATGCAGGCTTCATACATGGCAGTGTTGTTTGTGAAGAAAAATCGAAGCCAGGATGTGGCCGGATAATGCTAACCGGTGGGTGAAATCAAGATTGCCCCAATCCCGACACCTTTTGCGTTCACAACTCCATCGAAGAACATTTTCCAAGTATTGGCATCTTCTAAAATTACCTCAACTGAGTTCACTTCCTCGTTTGAAAATTAAGTATTCAAAGGCTGATATTCATCATCAACAGGGTTTTCAGCTAGGTGATCCGATAGAGCTTGAGCTTTCATTGCCGTGTGAGTGACATAGACTATGTCGAACTCGATGATCAGGATTTTCCATTTTTCCAACCTCCATATAGGCATCGGCTTCTGGAATATGTACATTAAAGGATCCAACCTGATGATGATATAAGTGGTATAGGCCAACAAGTAATGTCGGAGCTTTTGAGCGACCCAAGTTAGGGCGCAGCAAGTCCTTTCCAACAAAGTGTATATGGCTTAGGAAACTCAATTTGAGCTCGGGTAAAGGCAATTTTCAGAGGATTTCGAAGAGGAAATTAGTCGGTAAAGTTTCTTTAATTCCTTCTAGTTATATTTCATCATTTTCTAATTAAATCCATCATTTAAAATTCGAATTTGGGGTTAAAACTTCTTAGACAAAACTATTGGGTTTTGAGTGAGCAATTGACCTCTGATTTGGGAGATCTCTATATGGTTGGACTCGTGAGAGTACGAGGGTTCTGAAAATATAAAAATTATTCAATTCTGAGGCGTTAGCTGGAAGGGCATTTTGGTCATTTTACCTAATTTCGCGCCCTAGCTTTAATTTTAATAATGGAATAAGTTGTTCACAATATTATTTACAATATGTAATTGCATTGGATAGATTTGGGCCATTTGGAGTCGGATACTCGTGGCAAGGGCGTGGTTCCTAGTGATATTGAGCCGGTTCGAGGTAAGTGGCTTGTCAAACCTTGTGTGGGGGACCTTTTCCCCTTAGGATATGATCTTTGAATATTTGAATGCCTCGTACATGAGGTGACGAGCGCGTACTTGAGCTAATTGTTGTAAACCCGTTTCTACTTGAAGTATTTAAATTGAGATTTCATGTTTACTTGTTCATTTTAGACTGTAAGTTTAAACCTGTGTTAGCTCAGAGAAGCATGTTTAGCTGACTTATTTGCTTAATTATTTAACTGTACTATTTGTATTCTGTGAAGCATGTAGGCTAGAAATTACTATTACTTGTACTGATTTTTGCATTTATTCTGAAATTTTGAGTTGTTGTCGTGTGTGTTTAATTTGGGATTACGGGATGGCTTTTCGGGAGATCCCCCTGTACTTGACATATTCTGGATTGAGGGTGCGGGATACCAAAAGATCCCCGGCACATGAATTTCTATATATTGGGATACCAAGAGATCCCCGGCCTGCTTATTGAGGATACCAAGAGATCCCCGGCACATGTGTTTCTATATATTGGGATACTAAGAGATCCCTGGCTTACTTATTGAGGATACCAAGAGATCCCCAGTGTATATGATAAGGATACCAAGAGATCCTCGGAATACCAAGAGATCCCTGGTGCATATGATGAGGATACCAAGAGATCCCTGAGATACTAAGAGATCCCCGACTATTATTCCTTGTTGAGAGCAGTATTCCTTGTATTGTTACCTTTGCTTTCTATTATTGTTCTTCCTTATTTATCTGGTTTAGATTCTTGCTGTAGACTTTAATTAAACTATTTCCGTTATCTTATTATTTATTATGTTTTATCTCAGTAGGGCCCTGACCTTCCTCGTCACTACCCAATCGATGTTAGGCTTGGCACTTACTGAGTACCGTTGTGGTGTA
This sequence comes from Nicotiana glauca, assembly GCA_026770625.1. NCBI lineage: Eukaryota > Viridiplantae > Streptophyta > Magnoliopsida > Solanales > Solanaceae > Nicotiana > Nicotiana glauca. The sequence goes on along the minus strand of MU761317.1, from coordinate 17,506 downwards.
CTCATGCCCTTCTGCGCATATTTTTCATGTGCAGATTATCCAGGTACCCCTACTCAGGCGCACTATCCTTGAGGTGAGGATTTATACGGAGACTTCGAGGTATATCTGCCGCATCCGCAGACCAGGAGTCTCTATTCTGTTCTAGCTTTAGTATCTAGTTTATTCCTTTCTCTCAGTTGTTTAGATATTCTTGCGTTAGAGCAGTATTTTACGTTTCTATTAGACTGTTATTCCCGTGAGTTTTCGAGTTTTGGGATTGAGTTGTAGACTTCCGCATTTCTTTTGGGTTGTATAGGCTGAGCGGCCTTATGCAGTCATTATTTTTTTATATGTTCAGTTTTAATTAATTATTCTACAAGTTATATTAAATTTATGCATTGTTAGGATTACCTAGTTGTAGGAACTAGGTGCCATCACGGCATGTTGATGGAGGGTGAACTGAGGTCGTGAGTGGTTGGTATCAGAGCTCTAGGTTCATAGGAGTCACGAAACACAGGCCGGTTTATTAGAGTCTCGTTGATCGGTACGGAGACGTCTGTATTTATCTACGATAGGCTATGTAACAGTTTAGGAGAAGTCTTCATTTCATTTGAATTCCTTGTCGTGCGATATTTTTGACACCAATTCTAAACTTCTATCTTCTATTCTCTCACAGATGGTGAAGACACGTGCTACACGAGATGACCAGGCACCTGCGCCCCCTGTTGCCGCCATTAGAGGCTGAGGCTGGGGTAGAGGTCAAGGACGTGCACACGATGCAGCCAGAGCACCTGCGCGAGCTGCCGCGGAGGTACCACCAGCAGATTCAGCCGAAGCTCAGGCACCTGGCACACCTACTACTGCCACTACTACTCTAGCGCTCCAGGAGACTCTGGCTCTATTCATGAGCATGTACTCCACCTTGGCTCAAGCAGGGTTGCTTCCCCTTACTGCAGCCACATCCCAGGTCGGGGGAGGAGCACAAACTCCTGCCGTCCGCACTCCTGAGCAGCGAGTGTAGGTTGAGCAGGCCCCGGAGATTATTCCTGCACCGGCTGCAGCACTAGTACAGCCCGAGGATGGGTCAGCCGCTTCAGAGGACGAGCAGCGTAGACTAGAGAGGTTCAAGAAATATGATCCCCCAGTGTTTAGTGGCTTAGCATCAAATGATGCCTTGGGTTTTTTGGAGGAGTGTCATCGTATTCTTCGCACTATGGGCATAGTGGAGTCTAGCGGGGTTTCTTTCACCGCCTTTCAGCTTCGGGGAGCCGCCTATGATTGGTGGCGTACTTGTGAGTTAGACAGTCCAGTCGAGGCTGCTTCACTGACTTGGACCCAGTTCTCAAACATGTTTATGAGAGAGTTTGTTCCCCAGAGCCTCAGGGATTCATGGCGCACAGAGTTTGAGCACTTGCGCCAAGGTGCTATGATAGTTTCAGAGTATGTCATCCGTTATACCAGGTTGGCCAGGCATGCACCGGCCTTGGTTGCGACAGTTCGAGAGAGAGTTCACAGGTTCATCGAGGGTCTTATTCCGCCCATCCAGTCTAGCATGGCTCGAGAGTTGGAGATGGACATCCCCTATCAGCAGGTAGTGAGCATTGCTAGAAGTATTGAGGGTATACTCGCCAGGGAGCGAGGGGAGAGGGAGGCCAAGATGTCTCGAGATTTGGGCCACTACTCCGGTGCCCGTACCCCTTTAGCAGGTCGTTATGGTAGAGGTTATTCTGGACGCCCTGTACATTCAGCTTTACCAGCAGCCGGTAGTACTCCAGCTCTGCCTATACCTCAGGAGCCTTACTATGCACCTCCAGTTTCTAGCGTTCCTCCTGCACGGGGTGCTTTCAGAGGTCAGTCCAGCAGGCCTAGCCCCAATCAGTCACAGCCATCACGACCTCGAGAACCAGTAGGATCACTGTTACCTTGACCCTTGCCTGTCATCTGCATAAGATAATACAAAGTTAGATTGAAACATATAAAAAACTAGCTATAAACGAGAGTTATTAAAGAAACCAACTTTTTAAAGCTGATCGACGTATAGTTCCTCGTCCGAGAATTCCTCTTCCTCACTAGTTTGAGCTTCATCAGTTAATTCTTCTTCCTCGTTTTCTATAATTCTTACTTCATCCATATCAACTTCTTCCAATATGTGTTCAGGATGTTCCAAATCATTTTCTAAATCTTTGTCCACTATTTGGTGAACATTGGAGATATCGTTTTGATATGCAACATCTAACACATTCTCGACTTCTACCCTACCCACGGGCTTAGTTTTTATTACAACCCACCAATCAGCCTTATTTCGCTGCAATGGATACAGAGCATAATACACTTGCCTAACATTATGTGCAATTATGAAGGATCATAGCGATCATACTCCCTTGTATGATTAACCTCAATTATATTGTATTGATTGCGTACTCTTGTACCTCTTGTTGGATGTGGATCAAACCACTTGCATCTAAAGAGTATCAATTCCTTATTTGGCCAACCTGAATATTCTAGTTCTATTATTTCTTTGAGCACACCATAATAATCAATATCTCCATCTTAGTTGCCATTACCACCTTGAACCCACACCCCACTATTGTTGCTATTTTTATTTTTAGAGAAATCCTTTGTATGAAACTTATAACCATTCACAACGTACTTAGACATGGTTGTGACCTCAACCCAGGTTCCCAAGATACATCTTTCAAAAATTGATTTACGCCATTATTTAAATTATTTACCCACAAATTGTTAAATAAATTCATAAGTTAGCATAACTTCCAAACATTATTTATCTACTTAGTGTTAGAATATTTTAAGGACAAACTTACAAATTGTTTGAACCGTGTATCAAATCTCGTATATACAGCATCATGGCCAAATTGACCCACAAAGTGACTGTGACACATCAAATATTTTTACTAGTTACATTGAAATTTAATCACAGTAATTTTTAGATTTTGATAACTACTAAATCAATACTTACTTGAGATATGGTACAACTTCGGGACAATTTAGCAACACGTGAAGTGTAGCTGACTTGTACTCCATATCACTCAAACATCTCTTTCTAACATCCTTAGAACATCGGCCTGGTTGATTGAATATGGACATAAGCGGATATAATGGATCATTCCTCAGGTCGACTGTGTCCTGTTGGGCCTATTCCTAGCACATGGAACATTACTCTCAAAATAATAAGAACAAAAATGGGCAGTTTCCTTCGCAAGATAAGCTTCGCATATAGATCCTTCAATCATATTCCTCAGCTTAACAAATTGTTTGCACTTGCCAATTGTCCTACATAATTTCAGGTTAGCCAAGAACATTTGTTTAAATTAAAACAGAAAATTACATCAAAGCTAAAATATTACCTCTCAAAGGGATACATCCATCTGCATTGAACAGGCCCTCCAAGTCGTGCCTCGTGTACAAGGTGGATTGGAAGGTGTTCCATCACATCAAAAAACCCACATGGAAATATCTTTTCCATCTTAGTAGAAGTTACACGAATGTTCTGATCCATCCGCTGTAGGTTTTCTTCCCTTAATGTGAAAGAACACAAGTCTTTGAAAAACAAACTAATCTCTGTGATGGGTTTCTAGATTTGTTCAGGCAAACCAGAAAATGCAATAGGCACTAAGGTCTCCATGAAAACATGACAGTCATGACTTTTCAAATGGCTCAACTTCCCTACCTCCATATCAACTTTTTTCCCAAAATTCGACGCATAACCCTCAAGCATCTTCAACTTCGCTACCTAATCACAAATTTGCCGTCTTTACTCCAAAGTGAATGTGTAACTTGATTTGGGCTTGAACACCTTACCATTGTTTGCTGTCTGCAAGTATAATTCAGGTCGCCTGCAATATTCTTGTAAGTCCATTCTAGCCTTCGCGTTATCCTTTGTCTTACCTTTAACATCCATTACTGTGTTGAACAAATTATCAAAATAGTTCTTCTCAATATGCGTGGCATCAACGTTGTGACGGAGAAAATTATCCTTCCAATACGCCAACTCCCAAAGTATACTCTGTTTCGTCCAATTACGAGTAACACCGTATTCGGGGAATCTATAAGGTGGAGCTTCAGTAACTTTACTGAAGTTTTGGACCCTCTCCTAAATTTCCTCACCTGAAAGTATCGGATGTGGGAAATCACATTCTATTTTATTCTTTTTGAATGCATTTTTCATCCTTCTAAACTCATGGTCAGGAGGCAAGAATTGACGATGACCATCAAACCATGATTGCTTTCAGCCATATTTCAAAGTGAACGCTTTACTATTTTCCATGCAGTAAGGACAAGCTAGCTTCCCAGCAGTCATCCACCCAGATAACATTCCATAAGCAGGAAAATCGTTAATCGTCCACATTAAATTAGCATGCCAAATGAAATTCTTCTTGGTTGATATGTCATATATTTCAACACCATTGTACCACAATTATTTTAGCTCATCAATAAAAGGTTGCAAATATACATCAATCAAACTTTTCGGATTACCTGGACCGGGGATAATACAATTTAAGAATATGTATGGACTAGTCATGCACAACTCGGGTGGTAGATTATAAGGTGTAAGAAAGACAGGCCAACATGAATATGGTATGGCAGATACAGAAAAAGGCATGAAGCCATCTGCACATAGACTTAATCGAACATTCCTTGGTTCACTAGCAAAATCTGGATATATCCTATCAAAGTGCTTCCAAGCTTCTCCATCTGAAGGATGACACATAACACCAGGTGGTCTTCTATTTTCAAAGTGCCATCTCATATGAGGAGCAGAACTCATCGACGCATATAACCTCTTTAACCTAGGTATAAGAGGTAAATAATGCATCGACTTGATAGCGACCATATTCCCACTGGAAAGCCTCTTGAAACGAGGCTTTCCGCAAAATTTACAATTGTCCAAACCTGCATCATCTTTATAATATAACATGCAACCATCTTCACAACAATCAATTCTCATTGACGAAAGTCCTAACTTAGAAACTAATCTCTTTGCCTTGTAGAAATCACCAAGTAATCCGATATCAGGGCCAACTAGTTCACGCATAAGGTCAATGAAGGAGTCCATGGCTCCTTGAGAAATATTCCAATCAGATTTCATATTTAGTAATCTAACTGCAACAGACAACTCAGAGTGCGAACTTCCGTTACGTAGAGGACAACTAGCTTCCTATAAAGCTTCATAAAAACGTTTTGCGTCATCATTAGGAGTTTGTTCAACATTTTTATTGGACTCAAACCCAAAGTGCATCCCAAAAGCATCCGCAACCATATCATGAATTCTAGAATCACGATTTGTATTCTCCACTGACCTACTACTTTCACCCACAATCATGTTATGAAATATCCCATGGCTACCATCGATCTTTCCATGACTAGTCCACATAAAGTAATTCGCTATAAACCCCTTACTATAAAGATGAACCTTAACTTCCTCCGGTTTTCTAAACTTCATACAGTCGCACATAACACAAGGGCACCTAATTACTCCTTGTTCTATGTATGGTAGAAGTGATATTGCATGTCTAATAAATTCATCAACCCCTTCTACAGAATCCTCCTGCAATCCCCGCCGATTACGATAATTTCTATTGTACATCCAAGTACGATGTTCCATCTATATAAATAAAGCAAGAACAAATTAATTTAGTTAATTTAAGTATTTATAATGTATTCTTAATTAGGACAATGTATTTACGAGTACTCTTATTTAGGTATTGCTAATGTATGAATTGTTTCTTTTCACAATTTAACTTAATATAAATTAATACAAGAACTAAAAGATAATAATTTCTACCTTAATTTCATAAATCTAATGTAGTTCAAACCAAAAACCCTAATACTAAATAGACAAAAATTCTGAAAAATTCAATAAAATTATATACCAAAAATTAAAAATTAAAAAGCTAAGAAGGCAGATTACTAATCTTGGTAGATTAAAAGGAGGATTGAAAAGCAGTGGTGGAAAGGGGTGGGTGACAGCAGTTCCGGCGACCGTGGTAGTGGCGGCTCCGGCGACACTGGTAGCGACGGCTCCGGCGGCACTGATAGCGGCGGTAGCAGCTCCGGCGACAGTGGCAAGGGGCGGGGGATTGATTTGTGTAAGGAAAATAGAGAAGGGGAGGAGAATTTGTGGAGAGAGAGTTTGGGAAATTTTTGGTAAGAAAATTAGATTTTGGTAGAGCAAACCCGATTTTGAGTCTGGATTAAAAAATGGCGACCAACTTTGGTCGCTATTTTTGGTAGCCAATAGGTATTGACTATTTTGACCAAAATAGCGACTAAAGTTGGTTGCCATTTTTTGACCGTTTGACCAAAATGACGACTAAAGTTGGTCGCTATATATAAAGAAAATAAATTATTTTAAGTTCAATTTAAAATTATGTACATATGTAGTATAAATTTAGGATTTTAATTCAATTTAAGCTCTATATATAAATAAATATATAATATTTTAAAAAAATATTTTATATATATATATATATATAATGTATAGTATATACTAAGTGTATAGTACATACATGTAAATATAGTATAGTATATAGTATATATATTTAGTGTATAGTATATATATTTAGTGTATAGTATATATATACATATAGTATAGCGTATAGTATATACTAAGTGTATAGTACATATATGTAGATATATTATAGTGTATAGTATATATACTAAGTGTATAGTATATACTAAATGTATAGTATATATATGTAGATATAATATAGTGTATTGTATATACTAAGTGTATAGTACATGTATGTAGATATAGTATAATGTATAGTATATATACTAAGTGTATAGTACATATATGTAGATATAGTATAGTGTATAGTATATATGCTTAATGTATAATATATATTAAGTGTAGTACATAGATGTAAATATAGTATAGTGTATAGTATATATACTTAGTGTATAGTATATACTAAGTGTGTGTGTGTGTATATATATATATATATATATATATATATATATATATATATATTAAGTATAAATTTAGGATTTTAATTCAATTTACAAATGTATAAATACCTAAATGAACCCGGTCCTGTGTTCCGAGCACTTCATGTTCTTATATATATATATATATATATATATATATATATAGCATGTTATAGTATATTTCAGTTTATTCTTCCATTAATTGTATATATAGCATGTTAGAGTATATTTTAGTGTATTCATCCCTTATATTACAAAAGTGTTAACGGGTTACATTTATATTATTTAGATAGTAAATACAAAAGTAATTTTTAATTTTGACCAATATTGACCTGAAAGAGACCAACTTTGGTCACTAATTGCCCAGGAACTAACACTACTGATCAAAATTGGTCGCTAAATTTAAATCAGATTTATTATTTTGTATAATATTTAAAATAATAATATAATTGTTAAAATTTTATAACTGGGTCCCAGTTAGCTACCAAAGTTGGTCTCTATCTGCTTCCCCTTTAACAAGCGACCAACTTTGCTCTTCAATTTCAAATTATATTTATTTATATTTTCTAATTTTTTTAAATTTAAAATATAATTAATAAAATTTATTATGTGGGTCCCGCTTTGGCGACCAATATTGGTCGCTAATTTAAGTATTTATTTGGCCAAGCAAGTCTGACCAGTCCGGTCAACATTTTGACCAAAGCAGTGACCAAGTAGCGACCAACCTTGGTCGCTAGTTTATTTAGAATAATTATTTAGTTATTTGTGCTATCTTGGCGACCAACGTTGGTCGCTTTTTCTGACAGACCAACGTTGGTCCCCATGTTTTGGTCGCTTTTTTCCGGAATTCTAGTAGTGACCACACTATGACCTAATTCAACGCATATAGATTAATAAAAATTTTATTGATTGATCTGCATTTGAAAATAATTAAAACATTGTTCATTTTTAGTTTTGAAGATATTTACATATTCTTCTTTTCCATATATCTAAATGAAGGACATATATATTTATTAAGCTAAAGTCGAAGGAAAGCTACTCTGATATTATAAAATTCGTGAGTGAAATTTGAGAGAGACGTGAAAGCAAAAGCCGAGGGTGAATTCTGAAACTGCACAATCAATACAGATTTCCTAAATCCCAAATAAAGAGGAAAACATTTGAGTCCATAAATAAGGGGAGAAATTTGAAGTGGAGGAGAGCCAAAGAAAAGGAAAGAACATAACACGTTGATATGTTGAGTTTATACGTTGTCAAAGAGGCAACATACATGGAATATTCACAAAAAGAGAGGAAGAATATTTGGCATGGCGTACCGAAAAGGCTACTTTTATAAGCCACTCACTGCTATTTTCTCTTTCTCCTCTCAACATTTTTTTTCTTTTCAATTTTTCTTTTGGTTTATTATTCGAAAATTATGTCTCAACTAAGAGCCCGTTTGGATTGATTTTCAATAGTGATTTTTAGTGAAAATAGTTTTTAAGCCGAAACTAATAAGTTGGGGTTGTCCCTCTATTTATTTTGGTTTGTTTTAAGTAAATTTTAGACATATTTGAAATACTTTTTGCTTTATCAAATACTTAAAAAAAACTATAAAAAAGGTTTAAAAGTTACATTTGACCAATTTAAATATCTATCCAAAACCCCTCTAAATTACAGACCACATTTTCTCTATGATTCTTCTTCCCCTTCACCCTATGTGTAGCTAATGGCCCCATTGCCCACTCAACTCCCCTAAAATCCAATTATCTCATCCGCACATTCATCCACCTCTTGCTTCTCTCTCTCTCAGCCTTTTCGTTCACCCAACACGCATTCATTGCAAAAGTCCAATTCAACCTTTTCCTTTTTTAACTTGAACTTACCTTCTTGCCCTTCTTTGATGCATTTGGAGGGTTTTTTTTTTTTAATCAAATAAATTTTCGATTGAACCTTTTTTTTTACTGGAAAAGATACTTTATTAAAAACACTACGGAATACCAACAGTTACATCGGTAACAAAACTACAAGCCTTGAGGATATTTAAATTTTCTATTTCAGCCAAACTAAAACGCATATTATTAAAATATTGGTATTTTCGTGTATGCTTGAGTCCTTCCTTAGCCATCCTGTGAGCTACCTTGTTTCTCTCCCGAAAATTATGCTTGATCTTCAGTTGCTTTAGGTGGTGCATTAACCTCTGCAATCAATAATAGAAGAGTCGTAAGGGGACACAATCAGACTTTAATACTTTGATAACCTCCTTGCGCACAATTTTCGATTGAACCTTAGGTTCTTACCTTTCGTTCTATGTATAGACAAAGTTAGAATGAGAAAGTTTTTAACTCCCGATATAAATAATATTTAAGTGATTTTTTTATTAAAAGGTTTAATTTAATAATTTAATGCAATAAATTGTAAAATAAGCGACCATTGATGGAATTAGCTCATACCTCTTTCTCTGATTTTTTCTAAACGTATACTTGTGACTAAATACCAACTTCAAAATATAACACTTTTGGATATAATTTGCAGCCTTTTTGACTTCTCTTTCCTAAGAAAAAGAAATCTCCTTAAAATGAATTTTTAAAATGATAATTTAAAGCAGTTAGATTTACGTCTCTGTTAACATTTATTTGTTAGGATATACTATAAACCATGCGTATTGTTATAATATTCTTTATGGAACAATTGTTTATTTATTTATTCAATTCAATAAAGTTTTATTTTAAATAGATCATGTATTCGTTTGTGTGTCCATTGCTTATATAGTAGATGATTTAGTGTATAGAGTTTAG
>MU761316.1:22423-54778 GCA_026770625.1 Nicotiana glauca | reverse complement strand
GGCGAAGCCGCATAGCCTGTGTCCCGGTTCAACCTTAGTTGAACTTTGTTAAATTTGATGGCGAAGGCACATAGCCTGTCTTAGTTCAACCGTAGTTAAACTTTTTGGTGAAGGCGCATAGCCTGTCTTGGTTCAACCGTAGTTGAACTAATTGGCGAAGGCGAATAGCCTGAGTCCCGGTTCAACCGTAGTTGAACTTTTTGGTGAAGGCGCATAGCCTGTCTTGGTTAAACTATAGTTGAACTAATTGGCGAAGGCGAATAGCCTGAGTCCCGGTTTAACCGTAGTTTAACTTTTTGGTGAAGGCACATAACCTGTCTTGGTTCAACTGTAGTTGAACTTGTTGGCGAAGGCGCAAAGCCTGTGTCCCGGTTCAACCGTTGTTGAACTTTTTGGTGAAGGCACATAGCCTGTCTTGGTTCAACCGTAGTTGAACTTGTTGGCGAAGGCGCATAGCCTGTTTCCCGATTCGACTGTAGTTGAACTTTTTAGTGAAGGCGCATAGCCTGTCTTGGTTCAACCGTAGTTGAACTTGTTGGCGAAGGTGCATAGCCTGTGTCCTGGTTTAACCGAAGTTGAACTTTGTTAATTTTGATGGCGAAGGCACATAGCCTGTCTTGGTTCAACCGTAGTTGAATTAATTGGCGAAGGCACGTAGCCGGAGTCCCAGTTCAACTGTTGTTGAACTTTTTGGTGAAGGCACATAGCCTGTCTTGGTTCAACCGTAGTTGAACTTGTTGGCGAAGGCGCATAGCATGTGTCCCGGTTCGACCGTAGTTGAACTTTTTGGTGAAGGCGCATAGCTTGTCTTGGTTCAACCGTAGTTGAACTAATTGGCGAAGGCCAATAGCTTGAGTCCCGATTCAACCGTAGTTGAACTTGTTGGCGAAGGCGCATAGCCTGTGTCCCGGTTCAACCGTAGTTGAATTTTTTAGTGAAGGCGCATAGCCTGTCTTGGTTCAACCGTAGTTGAACTTGTTGGTGAAAGCGCATAGCCTATGTCCCAGTTCAACCGTAGTTGAACTTTTTGGTTAAGGCGCATAGCCTTTCTTGGTTCAACCGTAGTTAATTGTCGGCGAAGGCGCATAGCCTGTGTCCCGGTTCAACCGTAGTTGAACTTTGTTAAATTTGATAGCGAAGGCACATAGCCTGTCTTGGTTCAACCGTAGTTGAACTAATTGGCCAAGGCACGTAGCCAGAGTCCCAGTTCAACTATTGTTGAACTTTTTGGTGAAGGCGCATAGCCTGTCTTGGTTCAACTGTAGTTGAAACTAATTGGCGAAGGCGAATAGCCTGAGTCCCGGTTCAACCGTAGTTGAACTTTTTGGTGAAGGCTCAAAGCCTGTCTTGGTTTGTGGGTTTTTGAGAGCTGAAGCTCGATTTTGATTCGAGATGTTGAGCAGCTTAATCGTTATCATCCCAATCAGGGTATGTAGGTTGTCTTGAAGCGATTCTCGATTCGAGATTCCTCCGTGCCGGTTTCCGGCTGGAGCCCTTATCAGGGATGTGGGAGATCTCTTACGGAGATTCTCCCTAAAAGGGGGTTTCTTTTTCTTGCTTGCACTATCCGATAGATGAGAGACAGAGGAATTGGATCTCGATTAGAGATCTTCGAGTTCCAACGGTCTGATATGCCGCTTTGGCTTGTTTGAGCTGGGTTGTTCTTCCTTTTCAGGCGTTTCTTTCCTTTTGGTCCATGGAAGAACTACGCGATTTTGCTATGAAATTCCCACAGACGGCGCCAAATTGTTTGCTCAAATGTTATCATAAACTTTATGAATATAAAACAATATAAATAGATCGCAGGACATTCATAGCAAATCGTAATAATCTATTGAACCAAATAAAGGAAACGAAAATAAGTACTCAAAATTAAGAGGAGAAACATTAAAAGCCTTTATTGATAGTGTGGAATTGGTTTGCCTCTCCATGGAGAGGTTCAGAGCCTTACAATGATGTTCCTTTTCCCATAATGTGGGTATTGTTGTGTGTTTTCTCTCTCTCGGGGATAGTGGCGGAGAAGCCCCCCTTTCTAGGGTTCCTTCTCTTAGTATTTATAGTTGTGAGCTTCATGAGCTGGCAATGAATGGCTGTGACCATGTTGGGGCTGCGCCTTCGTGATGGCAAGTGGGCTGTAGCCTTGTTGATCGAATCAAATAACGGTTAAGTACCGTTAATTCTGAGTGGTCGTACCACTTATTAGTCGTGAATCAACTTAAGGTGGGATTAACTTCGTTAATTATTGTGGGGTCGAATTCTGACCCATACATTTTACATTATGGAGTAGCAGTATTAAGAATGTAAGCCCATCATATACATTTGATATCTTTTATAATCTTAAATAGTTCATGAGCTTAATCATATCCTATTTTTCCTACTTAATATTCTTTGATCTAGAATTAGTTATTGGCTAGGATTTATCCTCTATTTTCTTATTAATTCATTTTAAGAAACGGTTTAACATTATTTTGGTAAAATAATTTGGTGCCGTCTCTAAGAATTTTCTAGCCAAAGCCTTAGTTCCTTCTAGATCCAAACATGACCTTATTAACTCCCATAAATAGCTTTTTGCAAAGGGGATGGAGCTGCAGCTTACCAGATCCTCATTTGGAAGTCTTTTTCATTGTTGTTTTGATATTAGCTTCAGTATTTCTCTGCTTTTTATTAAAGAGGAGAGTAGTATTAAACTATCCAAAACAGAGACAGACAAAAAGGTCTGTTCTTGGGGTATGAAGTTAGCGCGCACACAATTTTCGAGAAACGGTGTTTGTAAGACTGAAAAATATATCATAGTAATAGTGAAAAAGATTATTATTTGTATCTTTTTTCCTTCCGTTTATTACTTTCTTCCTTGTGATTTTTGGTCGGTCTATAGCATGGGAGAAAATGAATTCTCCAATAGATTTGAGATTGACTCTATACATAACTTCAGTTTGCGTATCAGTTACTCTTTTTTGGTTTAATCATCTAATCGCTGGCTTGACTGACCCAGATTTGTGTTGTAGAAAGCCATTATTTTAGGTTTCTTACTAAATATAATTTTTATTAGATATCGAATACGAGATCGATATTAAGATAGAGGAAAGTTTACCCCTCTACCATAACCCTCGGCGGTTGTTTTCATTATCTTAATAGTCAAGTTTTAAATCTTAATAAAAATAGAAGATTCGGGGACAATAAGTGGAGGTTCACTAATCATAAGATTGTTTAAATATATATTTTTACCAAAATATTCATCAGTAACTTCCTAATTATTATATAACTAATCATAAGGTCATCTGTGTCCAACAGTAATGATTCCAACTGCCAGCGCCAGGTCATAAGACATGACCCTTTGTCTATTTTGGGATTATTTGCAGAAATACACGCATTTGCTATGTTTAGTTCCTAATCAGCTAGGATTGATTACTAAATCCACGTACTATTCATCATATTAGAAAAATAATTCTTTTAAGTCAATGAATCAGTAAAGTCAAAATCTTCTCTATCCTTCTGCTTTTATTTTCTTTTTATTTGGTCACATTTACCCTCTGCACTCAGAAGTCTAATTTGGTGGCCTATATGACATTAGCTTGCTAAAAAGTTGTGTTCAGTTTTTGTCTTCTCTTTAAAATTTAAACATGCATAATGTTACGCGGCGCCTTCCTGAGATTCCTTAGAAGGGCGACGTAAGGCTAAGCAACTGATGTCAGTGCAGTTGCTGTCCGCCAACTGAGGTCCCCTCCGTGCGCTAGACTAGATTGTCAGTGCCACACGGGAAAACCAATGTCAAGAGCAATTGAAAGAACAGAAATGAGGATTGAGAATGAAAGTAAGCTTGATTGCATTGATTGAAAGCGATTACAGAAAGAAATGCAGTGTCGAGGGGGAGAGACACCAGTACAGAGAATTGTTGCTTGCTAGAAAGTTTTGATTGCTTGGTCCCCCCTAATAATGCTTAAAAAAAAATAATCCAAAGCTACAAGACTAGAATTGAATAAACTAGAGAAACATAATGGAAGTACTTGAAATAAAACTACTCTATATTTACAATGGAAAGGACTTAGTTTTCTACAAAGCAGAAACAGGTCCGTTGTCAGCAGCAGCGTCTTTGGCATCACGGTCGGCGCGCGCGGCATAGTCTGCGCGCGCAGCATTGTTGGAATCTGCCTGCGGCGGGGCGCTGGCGAGGGATATCAGTGGGGCGACAGAGGCACCTGTGCGCTTGTCACTTGGCGCGGCCAAGACCACGGGGCCGTCCATGGCGCTAGGCATTGAGAGGCTTGCTAGGACGCCACGGGGCGCGCCCAAGGGGTCATGGGGCATGGCTGGAAAGCCGCCCATGACATTCTCCCCCACCTGAGTTGGCGACGTCCTCGGCGCCTTACTGGCAAAATAATCTTCAATGAGGTTCTTGTAGGCTTTGAGGTTTGTCCCCCTCTCCCAAGTATTCTCTTCTGCATCACAGCCCTGCCATTTCACCAAGAATTCTTGGTGATCTTTCCTTGAAGCATGAATCACTCTATCATCAAGGATAGCTTCAACACGCCTTTTCCCGGTTGAATTGGGACCCCGAATACTGGGTATTGTAAGCTGGCTCCTTGACGGATCCTCCGTGTCTTCTCGAAAGGGTTTCAGAAGACTGACATGGAAGACAGGATGAATTTTCCACCAAGCTGGGGTATCCACCCGGTATGCAACTTTCCCAATGCGCCTCTCAATGGACAAGGGTCCAATATATTTTTGCAATAGGCGCGGGTCATGGACTCCCGCAAATAAGTACCGCTTTGGGATCTTGACCATCACCTTGTCTCCTACTTGATATTCAACAAAGCGACGCTTTTGATCAGCATGCCTCTTCATCCGCTTTTGGGCTTTGACAAGATAGCTCCGCACTATCTCCAGGTTCCGCTTCCATTCTTTTGAGAAGCTAGCCGCTCGAGGAGACTTAGCCATGTTTGGTGCATTCACCGTGTGTGGGAGTAGAGGTTGTTGTCCGGTAACAATTTCAAAAGCGCTTTTGTTTGTACTAGAGCTCTTTTGTGAATTGAAACACAGCTGAGCAGCATCTAGAAGCTTCACCCAATTCTTCTGCGATCCGGTTACAAAGTGGCGGAGATATTCCTCCAACATACCATTGAACCGCTCCGTCTGGCCATCAGATTGCGGGTGGAAACTTGAGCTGTGACTCAATTTTGACCCAAGGCACTTGAAAAGTTGGGTCCAGAAGTTGCTGGTGAAGCGTGAGTCACGATCACTAACAATATCTTTGGGTAGACCCCAATATTTGACGACATGAGAGAAGAAGAGTCGAGCTGTCTCTTCTGCTGACATATATTGTGGGGCTGCAATAAAGGTGGCATACTTGGAAAACCGGTCTACCACGACCAAGATAGTTGTGAGATCTCCGACCTTGGGTAATCCGGTGATGAAATCCAGAGAAACACTTTCCCAAGGTCTCTTTGGGACAGCTAGTGGTTCCAAGAGACCCGCTTGTGTCAAGCGGTCTGACTTGTCCTTCTGGCATACTAGACAAGTCTTCACATACTGAGCCACATCATCGGCCATTTGAGGCCAATAATAAGCACGATGAAGTAGTGCCATGGTGCGTTCTTCACCGGGATGGCCAGCCCACAGAGTATCATGACATTCTGCGAGAAGAGTTCTCCGCAGATCTCCTCCTTTTGGAACATAAAGTCGGTTCCCTTTGACTTTCAGGAAACCATCTTCCACGTAGAACTGGCGAGTCTTGCCCTGTCCTACCAAATCAACCAAATACTGAGCAGCGGGATCCTTTATGAGTAGATCCTGTATTTGGTCCTTGATGGAGGTGGCTACTTCGCTCCCCCTTAGGGTGGCGAGTAGGCACACCGATGCTAGGTCAGCTCTTCGACTGAGTGCATCAGCAACATGGTTGGTCTTTCCACTGCGATACTCCAAGTTGAAGTGGAATTCCGCTAGTAGTTCTTGCCACCTGGCCTGTCGACCGTTCAACTTTGGCTGGGTCATGAAATGACTGACCGCTGTGTTGTCTGTCTTGACCACGAACGGGGTTCCCAGCAGATAGTGCCTCCATAGGCGTAAGCAATGTACGACGGCCAATAATTCTTTCTCATGGGCGGCATAGCGTCGTTCTGCATCTTTTAACTTCCGACTCTCATATGCAACGGGGTGCCCTTCTTGCATCAAGACTCCACCAAGCGCATAGTCGGATGCATCTGTTTGTACCTCAAAAGGCTTGGCCAAATCAGGAAGAGCCAAGACGGGACTACTAGACATAGCCGCCTTTAATGCGCTGAAGGCATCCGCTCTCTTTGGTCCCCAATCCCAAGGTGTGACCTTCTTGAGAAGTTCTGTCAATGGCACAGCGATGAGGGAGTAGTTCTTCACAAACCGCCGGTAGAAGTTGCATAGGCCAAGGAACGCCCTCAAGGCATGGACGTCCTTAGGCGGCGGCCAGCCTATGATGGCTTGGATCTTCTGTTGGTCCATCTTGATGCGTCCTTCCTCAATGACATGTCCGAGGAAGTCAATTTGCTTTTGAGCAAAGGAGCATTTGGAGAGCTTGGCATATAGTTCATGTTCCCGCAGCCGAGCTAGCACCTTTCGCAAGTGTATTAGGTGTTCTTCCAATGTTTGGCTATATATCACAATGTCATCCAAGTAGACTACCACAAATTCGTCAATGTACTCCCGGAAGACTTGGTTCATCAGGGTGCAAAATGTGGCCGGAGCATTAGTCAAGCCGAACGGCATGACCATGAAGTCGTACGACCCATATCTCGTTACACAAGTCGTCTTGTGCTCGTCGCCCTCCGCGATCCGAACTTGCCAATAGCCTGTCTTGAGGTCTATCTTAGTGAACACCGCTGCACCACCCAGTCTATCGAACAAGTCTGCCATCAAAGGAATAGGGTACTTATTCTTCACTGTGATTTTGTTTAAAGCTCGATAGTCCACACACAGTCGCAGGCTGCCATCATGTTTCTTTTGGAATAGAACAGGGGACCCATATGGGGACTTTGAGGGTACAATGATCCCTGTATCTAGCATTTCCGTTAATTGTCTCCGAAGCTCGGTGAGTTCGGGTTGTGACATTCTGTAGGGCGCCCGGGCAGGTGGCTTTGCGCCCGGCACCAACTCAATTTCATGGTCCACAGTGCGCCTAGGCGGGAGTCGCTTTGGCATGTCTTGTGGCATGACATCTTCAAACTCCAGTAGTAGCTCCTTCACGGGTTCAGGAATGGCACCCGAGGAGCGTTCTATATCTTCAATGCAGAGGGTCGCCAGGAACGTAGGTTCATTCCTTTTGACTCCCTTCTTCAGCTGCAGGGCCGAGATGTTTTCAACGGCCATCTTCATGGGAAGACATGGGATAGTGCAGGGCTTGGCCCCATTGGTTCCCATCATCAGTAGCATGTCCGCAAATGGTACAGGCATGGTGTTGGTTTGCCTTAGGAACTCCAATCCTACAATCAACTCAAAGTCGTCTATGATCACCACTCGCAAGTTGAACTTTCCTTCGTAGGGGCCAAGCTTCACCGGTACTTCTTTGGCTATTCCACCCACTGGTTGGGGGGGTGAGTTGATAGCTGTGACACTACCTTTGCCTTTCCCTACAACTAGTCCAAGGCGCTCCACCTGAGTCGATGCCAAGTAGTTGTGGGTAGCACCCGTGTCTATCATAGCCCGAATAGGCTTGCCATTCACTTTCATCTCAACGAACATTAAAGTCCTCTCCTGTTTGGGAGGAGTCTTTTCGTTCGCCTTCTTTTTCCCCTTCTTCATGACTGGGTATGGGTCCTTCTTCTTGCGAATACCAGCACTGGTCTCTGCTAATGCCTCAGAGACGGAACCTACAATTGCATTGAAGGCACCTACTGGTTCAGTCTGATCCGCATCGTCTGAGTCGTCATCCGTCCCATCATCAATAGCTTGATGGGCATTTATCTGTGCATGTGGGCACTCATTGTTCCAATGTGGTCCGCCGCAATGACGACATCCTGAAGGGGGTTTTCTCCCCCTGTCATTGTTGTTTGAAGCAGCACTGTTGCTGCTGGAGGAAGGAGCTCTAGATTTGTTTGAGTTCCGATCTCCCCCACTTTTGCTTGGACCACCACTGCTAGGCTGGCCCCCTCTGAAACCTGTTCGGGCAGGCGGTTGAGGCCTGTCCTTCCGAGCTTCCATTTGATAGTCCCCAAGACATTCAGCTGCTTGGATTGCCTTGGGAAGGGTATCTACCCTTTGTCTCTGTAGCTCCACACGGGCATAAGGTTTCAACCCTTCCATGAAAGTGAAGAGCTTGTCCTTGTCCCCCATGTCGCGTATGCTTAGCATGAGTGCGGAGAATTCTCGCACGTAGTCCCGCACTGATTTTGTCTGACGGAGCTCCCGTAGTTTTCTCCTTGCATTGTATTCAACATTTTCGGGGAAGAACTGCAGGCGAATAGCGGCCTTCAGTTCTGCCCATGTTGCGAGGGCATCTTCACCGGCTTTGATGGCTTCGTACTTCACCCGCCACCAAAGTTTGGCATCACCCTGAAGATACATGGCAGCAGTGGCTACCTTCTTAGCTTCCTCTAGATCTCCAACAGCATCGAAATATTGTTCGACGTCAAAGATGAAGTTTTCCACTTCCTTGGCATTCCTAGCTCCACTGTATTGCTTTGGCTCAGGAATTTTCAATTTCATTGTCGCGGAAGCGGAATTCATAGCACCTCCAATTTGGTTCCCACCTCCTCGGAGTAGGCCTTGTAAAGCAGCATTGACAAGATTAAGCTGGTCTGTCAAGTTGTCAATGGTTTGTTGCATGGCAGTCACCTTTTCTGCCTCCTGAGCCCTATGGGCTAAATCCTCGGTGCGCTCCTGTTGGAGCCCCTCGAATTTATCAAAAATTTCGGCTGCCTCTGCGGCCGCCGTCTGTCGATCTCCCTCGGAGTCGCGACTGATGTTTTCAACATCAACTTCGACCTGAGACACCCTGCGTTCCAGATCGTCCAACCTTTGCAGTAGGCTGGTTCTTAGTTCAGGCACCGTATCCACAATAGACCGCCACGCCTCAATTGTCCCTTCGACAGCCGTGATGCGGTCTCCATAATTCACCATGGTCAGAAATGGTGGTGTAATGTAAATGCGTTCCCTCGTCCGATGTCGAGCCTAGGCTCTGATACCAACTGTTACGCGACGCCTTCCTGAATTTCCTTGGAAGGGCAACGTAAGGCTAAGCAACTGATGTCAGTGCAGTTGCTGTCCGCCAACTGAGGTCCCCGCCGTGCGCTAGACTAGATTGTCAGTGCCGCACGGGAAAACCAATGTCAAGAGTAATTGAGAGAACAGAAATGAGAATTGAGAATGAAAGAAAGCTTGATTGCATTAATGAAAGCTATTACAAAAAGCAAGGCGGTGTCGAGGGGGAGAGACACCAGTACAGAGAATTGTTGCTTGCTAGAAAGTTTTGATTGCTTGATCCCCCCTAATAATGCTTAAAAAAAATAATCCAAAGCTACACGACTAGACTTGACTTAAGCTAGGGAAACATAATGGAAGTACTTGAAATAAAACTACTCTATATTTACAATGGAAAGGACTTAGTTTTCTACAAAGCAGAAACAGGTCCGTTGTCAGCAGCAGCGTCTTTGGCATCACGGTCGGCGCGCGCGGCATAGTCTGCGCGCGCAGCATTGTTGGAATCTGCCTGCGGCGGGGCGCTGGCGAGGGATATCAGTGGGGCGACAGAGGCACCTGTGCGCTTGTCACTTGGCGCGGCCAAGACCACGGGGCCGTCCATGGCGCTAGGCATTGAGAGGCTTGCTAGGACGCCACGGGGCGCGCCCAAGGGGTCATGGGGCATGGCTGGAAAGCCGCCCATGACATTCTCCCCCACCTGAGTTGGCGACGTCCTCGGCGCCTTACTGGCAAAATAATCTTCAATGAGGTTCTTGTAGGCTTTGAGGTTTGTCCCCCTCTCCCAAGTATTCTCTTCTGCATCACAGCCCTGCCATTTCACCAAGAATTCTTGGTGATCTTTCCTTGAAGCATGAATCACTCTATCATCAAGGATAGCTTCAACACGCCTTTTCCCGGTTGAATTGGGACCCCGAATACTGGGTATTGTAAGCTGGCTCCTTGACGGATCCTCCGTGTCTTCTCGAAAGGGTTTCAGAAGACTGACATGGAAGACAGGATGAATTTTCCACCAAGCTGGGGTATCCACCCGGTATGCAACTTTCCCAATGCGCCTCTCAATGGACAAGGGTCCAATATATTTTTGCAATAGGCGCGGGTCATGGACTCCCGCAAATAAGTACCGCTTTGGGATCTTGACCATCACCTTGTCTCCTACTTGATATTCAACAAAGCGACGCTTTTGATCAGCATGCCTCTTCATCCGCTTTTGGGCTTTGACAAGATAGCTCCGCACTATCTCCAGGTTCCGCTTCCATTCTTTTGAGAAGCTAGCCGCTCGAGGAGACTTAGCCATGTTTGGTGCATTCACCGTGTGTGGGAGTAGAGGTTGTTGTCCGGTAACAATTTCAAAAGCGCTTTTGTTTGTACTAGAGCTCTTTTGTGAATTGAAACACAGCTGAGCAGCATCTAGAAGCTTCACCCAATTCTTCTGCGATCCGGTTACAAAGTGGCGGAGATATTCCTCCAACATACCATTGAACCGCTCCGTCTGGCCATCAGATTGCGGGTGGAAACTTGAGCTGTGACTCAATTTTGACCCAAGGCACTTGAAAAGTTGGGTCCAGAAGTTGCTGGTGAAGCGTGAGTCACGATCACTAACAATATCTTTGGGTAGACCCCAATATTTGACGACATGAGAGAAGAAGAGTCGAGCTGTCTCTTCTGCTGACATATATTGTGGGGCTGCAATAAAGGTGGCATACTTGGAAAACCGGTCTACCACGACCAAGATAGTTGTGAGATCTCCGACCTTGGGTAATCCGGTGATGAAATCCAGAGAAACACTTTCCCAAGGTCTCTTTGGGACAGCTAGTGGTTCCAAGAGACCCGCTTGTGTCAAGCGGTCTGACTTGTCCTTCTGGCATACTAGACAAGTCTTCACATACTGAGCCACATCATCGGCCATTTGAGGCCAATAATAAGCACGATGAAGTAGTGCCATGGTGCGTTCTTCACCGGGATGGCCAGCCCACAGAGTATCATGACATTCTGCGAGAAGAGTTCTCCGCAGATCTCCTCCTTTTGGAACATAAAGTCGGTTCCCTTTGACTTTCAGGAAACCATCTTCCACGTAGAACTGGCGAGTCTTGCCCTGTCCTACCAAATCAACCAAATACTGAGCAGCGGGATCCTTTATGAGTAGATCCTGTATTTGGTCCTTGATGGAGGTGGCTACTTCGCTCCCCCTTAGGGTGGCGAGTAGGCACACCGATGCTAGGTCAGCTCTTCGACTGAGTGCATCAGCAACATGATTGGTCTTTCCACTGCCGTACTCCAAGTTGAAGTGGAATTCAGCTATTAGTTCCTGCCACCTGGCCTGTCGACCGTTCAGCTTTGGCTGGGTCATGAAATGACTGACCGCTATATTGTCTGTCTTGACCACGAACGGGGTTCCCAGCAGATAGTGCCTCCATAGGCGTAAGCAATGTACGACGGCCAATAATTCTTTCTCATGGGCGGCATAGCGCCGCTCTGCATCTTTTAGCTTATGGCTCTCGTATGCTACGGGGTGCCCTTCTTGCATCAAGACTCCACCAAGCGCATAGTCGGATGCATCTGTTTGTACCTCAAAAGGCTTGGCCAAATCAGGAAGAGCCAAGACGGGACTACTAGACATAGCCGCCTTTAATGCGCTGAAGGCATCCGCTCTCTTTGGTCCCCAATCCCAAGGTGTGACCTTCTTGAGAAGTTCTGTCAATGGCACAGCGATGAGGGAGTAGTTCTTCACAAACCGCCGGTAGAAGTTGCATAGGCCAAGGAACGCCCTCAAGGCATGGACGTCCTTAGGCGGCGGCCAGCCTATGATGGCTTGGATCTTCTGTTGGTCCATCTTGATGCGTCCTTCCTCAATGACATGTCCGAGGAAGTCAATTTGCTTTTGAGCAAAGGAGCATTTGGAGAGCTTGGCATATAGTTCATGTTCCCGCAGCCGAGCTAGCACCTTTCGCAAGTGTATTAGGTGTTCTTCCAATGTTTGGCTATATATCACAATGTCATCCAAGTAGACTACCACAAATTCGTCAATGTACTCTCGGAAGACTTGGTTCATCAGGGTGCAAAATGTGGCCGGAGCATTAGTCAAGCCGAACGGCATGACCATGAAGTCGTACGACCCATATCTCGTTACACAAGTCGTCTTGTGCTCGTCGCCCTCCGCGATCCGAACTTGCCAATAGCCTGTCTTGAGGTCTATCTTAGTGAACACCGCTGCACCACCCAGTCTATCGAACAAGTCTGCCATCAAAGGAATAGGGTACTTATTCTTCACTGTGATTTTGTTTAAAGCTCGATAGTCCACACACAGTCGCAGGCTGCCATCATGTTTCTTTTGGAATAGAACAGGGGACCCATATGGGGACTTTGAGGGTACAATGATCCCTGTATCTAGCATTTCCGTTAATTGTCTCCGAAGCTCGGTGAGTTCGGGTTGTGACATTCTGTAGGGCGCCCGGGCAGGTGGCTTTGCGCCCGGCACCAACTCAATTTCATGGTCCACAGTGCGCCTAGGCGGGAGTCGCTTTGGCATGTCTTGTGGCATGACATCTTCAAACTCCAGTAGTAGCTCCTTCACGGGTTCAGGAATGGCACCCGAGGAGCGTTCTATATCTTCAATGCAGAGGGTCGCCAGGAACGTAGGTTCATTCCTTTTGACTCCCTTCTTCAGCTGCAGGGCCGAGATATTTTCAACGGCCATCTTCATGGGAAGACATGGGATAGTGCAGGGCTTGGCCCCATTGGTTCCCATCATCAGTAGCATGTCCGCAAATGGTACAGGCATGGTGTTGGTTTGCCTTAGGAACTCCAATCCTACAATCAACTCAAAGTCGTCTATGATCACCACTCGCAAGTTGAACTTTCCTTCGTAGGGGCCAAGCTTCACCGGTACTTCTTTGGCTATTCCACCCACTGGTTGGGGGGGTGAGTTGATAGCTTTGACACAGCCTTTGCCTTTCCCTACAACTAGTCCAAGGCGCTCCACCTGAGTCGATGCCAAGTAGTTGTGGGTAGCACCCGTGTCTATCATAGCCCGAATAGGCTTGCCATTCACTTTCATCTCAACGAACATTAAAGTCCTCTCCTGTTTGGGAGGAGTCTTTTCGTTCGCCTTCTTTTTCCCCTTCTTCATGACTGGGTATGGGTCCTTCTTCTTGCGAATACCAGCACTGGTCTCTGCTAATGCCTCAGAGACGGAACCTACAATTGCATTGAAGGCACCTACTGGTTCAGTCTGATCCGCATCGTCTGAGTCGTCATCCGTCCCATCATCAATAGCTTGATGGGCATTTATCTGTGCATGTGGGCACTCATTGTTCCAATGTGGTCCGCCGCAATGACGGCATCCTGAAGGGGGTTTTCTCCCCCTGTCATTGTTGTTTGAAGCGGCACTGTTGCTGCTGGAGGAAGGAGCTCTAGATTTGTTTGAGTTCCGATCTCCCCCACTTTTGCTTGGACCACCATTGCTAGGCTGGCCCCCTTTGAAACCTGTTCGGGCAGGCGGCTGAGGCCTGTCCTTCCGAGCTTCCATTTGATAGTCCCCAAGACATTCAGCTGCTTGGATTGCCTTGGGAAGGGTATCTACCCTTTGTCTCTGTAGCTCCACGCGGGCATAAGGTTTCAACCCTTCCATGAAAGTGAAGAGTTTGTCTTTGTCCCCCGTGTTGCGTATGCTTAGCATGAGTGCGGAGAATTCTAGCACGTAGTCCCGCACTGATTTTGTCTGGCGGAGCTCCCGTAGTTTTCTCCTTGTATTGTATTCAACATTCTCGGGGAAGAACTGCAGGCGAATAGCTGCCTTCAGTTCTGCCCATGTCTCGAGGGTATCTTCGCCGGCCTTGATGGCTTCGTACTTCACCCGCCACCAAAGTTTAGCATCACCCAGAAGATACATGGCAGCAGTGGCTACCTTCTTAGTTTCCTCCAGATCTCCAATAGCGTCGAAATACTGTTCGACGTCAAAGATGAAGTTTTTCACTTCCTTGGCATTCCTAGCTCCACTGTATTGCTTTGGCTCAGGAATTTTCAATTTCTTTGTCGCGGAAGCGAAATTCACAGCACCTCCAATTTGGTTTCCACCTCCTCGGAGTAGGCCTTGTAAAGCAGCATTGACAACATTGGGCTGGTCTGTCAATTGTCAATAGTTTGTTGCATGGCACTCACCTTTTCTGCCTCTTGTGCCCTATGGGCTAAATCCTCGGTGCGCTCCTATTGGAGCCCCTCGAATTTCTCAAAAATTTCGGCTGCCTCTGTGGCTGCCATCTGTCTATCTCCCTCGGAGTCGCGACTGATGTTTTCAACGTCAACTTCGACCTGAGTCACCCTGCGGTCCAGGTCATCCAACCTTTGCAGTAGGCCGGTTTTTAGTTCAGGCACCGTATCCACAATAGACCGCAACGCCTCAATCGTCCCTTCGATAGCCGCAATGCGGTCTCCATAATTCACCATCGTCAGAAATGGTGGTGTAATATAAATGCGTTCCCTCGTCCGATGTCGAGCCTGGGCTCTGATACCAACTGTTACGCGGCGCCTTCCTGAGATTCCTTGGAAGGGCGACGTAAGGCTAAGCAACTGATGTCAGTGCAGTTGCTGTCCGCCAACTGAGGTCCCCTCCGTGCGCTAGACTAGATTGTCAGTGCCGCACGGGAAAACCAATGTCAAGAGCAATTGAAAGAACAGAAATCAGTTACCATGACCCTTTGTCTATTTTGGGATTATTTGCAGAAATACACGCATTTGCTATGTTTAGTTCCTAATTAGCTAGGATTGATTACCAAATCCACGTACTATTCATCTTATTAGAAAAATAATTCTTTTAAGTCAATGAATCAGTAAAGTCAAAATCTTCTCTATCCTTCTGCTTTTATTTTCTTTTTATTTGGTCACATTTACCCTCTGCACTCAGAAGTCTAATTTGGTGGCCTATATGACATTAGCTTGCTAAAAAGTTGTGTTCAGTTTTTGTCTTCTCTTTAAAATTTAAACATGCATAAGCATGGGTATGTCGTATATATATTGGCTCAATAGTCAACACACCCACACAGAGGTGGACCTATACTATACAGAGAGGGGTCACTGGCACCCATAATATTCCACAATAATTCCATACATACATGTACATATCTTTAGAAAATAGTGATATACCTCACACTTAAACATTTACCCGTCCTCGAGCAATCAAACTATACTTATGGACACAACCTATTAAGAAATTTCTTTAACTCATTATACTAAGAATATTTAAAATAATTTAAGCACATAGGCATAACATCCTCGCCTCAATAATCGACTCACAAATACTATGTTTTATTCACAATTCACTTGCTTAATCTAACATGGAGGTCAACAATATTACATTTCCTTTATGAATCATGTGCCCTTACCTAATTAAAGAGCTTAGTTCCACACACCATGAATTTTAATAACGTAGGAACTCAATATAGGAAAAATTCACTCGCTCTCAGAAATAAGATTCATATGCCACAAATGGCGTACCATAAGCTTGCCCTTAGTGTACTACTCCACTAATCGAGTTCATTCAGTCTAAGATCAACTAGGACTTCCATTGTAATATAGGCTGCGGGTGTGGTAAGATACATTTGGATATAAGTGACTACACCTCCCTTAAGCACTTTAATACAAACACTTTAACCTTCAAGCCTATACTATGTCAAACCAAAATTCCACCTTAACTTCACTATATTTTACCCCTACTTCTTTAAGAACCAATACATTAAAAGCCACCACCATCAGGAACTATTTTTTTCTTTTCATACACTATTATACATACACACACACACACACATATATATATGTATTGTCTTTTCTCTTTTTTTTTTTATTTTTTGTCCAAATGGCTTTTACTGACACATTGTTTCTTCATATGGCACACATTTCTCCTTATTTCATTTGTTCCACTCAAAAGCCAACCCACCACCACACACTTTAACTTTTTCATAATTCATCACAATTCAAGTGCTAATGAGAGGTGACAAGGTTCAAATATACGGTCGATTCAATAAAGGAAAACATGATTATAGGCTCAAAGGGTTTAACTACGATACATAACATTTAGGTGGGTACTATACATATCTGGCTTAACAAAGAACTGTCTATATTACTTCTCAGACGGAACAAGACTACTATTTCACTTTGCACACACACGGGACAAGTTCTAGACATAAAATGCAATGCACAGAATACATGCAAATCTCACACAGACATAGCACATAACTCATTCAGGATTGATTCTTCTCACGACACTCCAGTCAAAGTAATTAAGCAAATTTAAGAATGCACAATTTAAGTGTCATAACCAAAGTACTAACTATTTTCAACGCATCACAAAGTTCAAAGAAAATGTTGCGATTAAATGCATAGCCATGTGGTTCCCATTCCTAAAAATTGAAACCACCTTCACCAGTTCAACTAAAAACCCTTGGAAAAGAACCACAACCCAAATAAAAATCAAAGTGGAATTACAACACTACCTAAAAATCTTTTTGGTATTTTCTTTAGACTTACTTTCCTCAAGAATACTATCTAGGAGATCCATCGTCTGGGAGATTCCAAAATATATATATATATATATTTTTTTTATGTTGTTTTTTTAATATAATTTTTGCCTAAAAACAACTAACAAGAAAAACACAATAGTAATAAAAACAAAACAAATTCTAAAAATAAAAACAATTAAAAAGAAAAATACAATAGTAATAAAAACAAAATAAATTCTAACAAATTATAAAAACAAAAACATGCTAACAACTACTAATAGCTACAAGTTCTCACCCCACACTTAAATTATGCATTGTCCTCTCCGTCATCACCATCTCCCTCCCCATCTGATTGCATTTGTTCAGCCTCAGACTGCTCTGGTATGTTGACATCCTCATCAGCGGGGAGTCTGTAACCCTCTCCTACACCAACCAGCTGTTGAGCATGTGCACTGAGCGGGTATCGCTGCTCCAAATCAGTCCTCGCCTTAAATGTGGCCGGGCGAGCCCCTATCCGCAGCTGCAAATCTATCATCCCATAAGGATGGGCCATGAAACTATCATCGCGCGCATTGCGCTAAGCACCTGCCAATGAAGCCATACCAGCCTCGTCTTTCTGCCGGAGATTAGTGATGTTTGTTTGTCAGATGAGCTAATTGATAGTGTGGTCAAATTCAAGCTCTTTCTCAACCTTCTCATGTTGTAGGAATCGAGTTAGGAAATTATGAAATGGCATTCCATCAATCTTTTTACTCGTTCTCACTGATGCCTTCTGGTGGAGAATCAGGTGACCCACATTCACCGTCTACCTTGTCATAATGTCACAACCCCAACCCCGGTCGTGATGGTGCCCAACACACTTCTAGGCAAGCCTGACCATTTCAACACCCTTAACCAATTAACCATTTATATAACTCATGAATTACTTAACATGGATGAATTACTAAATCACAATACTGAAAATCTGAAATAAAATTAAAATAAGCGGAAAACCCAAGTAGAAATACTACTACACATCCCGAAGAATCCGGTGTCACAAGTCTGAGCCTCTAATATATGAGTGTCAACCTACTACATAATATTCTGAAGAAATACGGAATATAATAAATAGGATAGATGGGAAGATCAGGACTGCGGACGTCATGCAGCTAACTTGATGCTTCTGGATATGATGCTTGATAGAGAAAGTCTCACTCAGCCTCAGTGAGTGCACCTGAATCTGGACACAAGGTGCAGGGAGTAAAGTAAGTACTTCCAACTCAGTGAGTAATAAACATAAATAAAGGCTGAGAATAAGAATTTTCTGAATTGGCACAAGGTAATTCTATAAATACAGCAACTTGAACCCAGCAGTACAAATCAGTAAATAAATGAAAATGCTTAAGGATAAACCACAACAGATAAATAAGTAAATGACAATCAAATATGCAATGCAATACATAAACCGGTACTCTCCAGTACCCGCTGCGGCGTGCAGCCCGCTCCATTTAGTTATCATCGACGGCGCTCACTGGGGGTGTGCAGACTACGGGAGGGGCCCCTTACGGTCCAAGCGCAATATCAAGCCATCTCGTGGCATCCATTAGGCCCTAAGCCTCATATCAATATAAATATAATACTGTTGCGTCGCGCAGCCCGATCCCATACTCAGTCTAGAATCACACAAGCCCCTCAGGCACAATAGCATATAAAATGTTTAGCCCAAACTTCATTTTAAAATATTATTTAAGTTCCAAGTTTTGAGAAAAAGTGGTTGAGTTTGAAAAACAGTATTAAATACTAGGACTGAGTTCAATTATCTGTAAATATAGTAAGAAACCAGTAAAAACAATCCCTGAAGGATTCAAGCAGTTGGCACGAAGCCCATTTATGACAATTAATCCATTTTTATAAGGATATCTACTAAGCTTCAATCAATTAGGTAGTAATTTTATTAAGCGGGACGGACCAAGTCACGATCCCAGACGGTGCTCTACCCCACGCCCATTATCCGGCGTGCAAGTCACCTCATCATAGCACTACAATGTGCAAATTCAGGGTTTCAAACACTCAGAGCATCATTTACATCTATTACTCACCTCAAGCCGGCAAAAATCCTAGCTCGCTATGCCTTTGCCTCTCAAATCGACCTCTTCGCGCGTCGAATCTGACCAAAACCACAACGAATGTGTCAAATTATTCTATAGGAACAATACCCAATCGAAAATAACTGAAAAACATCAAAATCCCAAAATTTGGCAAAACCCGAGCCCTGGGCTCGCATATCGAAACTCAGAAATTCTTATACCAACGGGTTCCTTATCTCGCCCCGAGTCCATACATATAGAGAACATCAAAATCGGAGTCCAAATGACCCCTCAAATTCTAATTTAAAAATCTTAAAATCCAAGCCCTAGTTTCTTCCAATTTGGCTAAATTCTCAAGAATTTCAAGGATAATTTCACAATATAATCGTGTTTTTAACTCATAAAACTTACCTCCAGTCAATCTCCTTTGAATCCCTCTTCAAATGCTCCCAAGTAGCTCTCAAAATGCTCAAAAATGGAGAAAAATGGGTTTGGGTTCGCGGATAAAATGTTTTTAACATTCTGCCCGGACCACTGTAGCCAACCCTATGCGATCGCAGCCTACCATTTGAGATCGCAGAGCACAAAATTTCCAGCTCCAAATTTAACCCTATGCGATTGCGGATACGCCCATGCGATCGCAATGCACAAGGTCCTTAGCCTATGTGATCGCACACCAACTCCTGCGATCGCATTGAACAAATTTCTACTAAAAATCCCGGATCTACTTTACACTGTGCGATCGAATGCCTCCCTATGAGATCGCATTGAACAACCAAACAACCCTTCAAAATCCTTCTATGCGATTGCATCCCCTCTCCTGCGATCGCATAGAGCAAAATCCTGCAGCACTGACCTGCAATTTTCTGCAACAACCTAAGTCCCAAAAACCTCCCATTAGCCATCCGAATTCACCCCAAGGCCCCCGAGACCTCAAACAAAAATACCAACACATCCTAAAACATCATACAAACTTGTTCCAATAATCAAAACACTTTAAACAATTCCAAAACCATCCAATTACATCGAATTCAATCCTAAGTTCTTCTAAAACTTCCAAAACATGCATTCGATCAAAAACCCAACAAAAACACCTCCGAATCGCCTGATATTTTGTACACACATCCCAAATCACCTAACAAAGCTACATCAACTCTCGGAATTCCATTCCGACCCTCAGATCAAAATCTCACCTATTAACCGGAATTCGCCAAAATACTAACTTTGCCAATTCAAGCCTAATTCTACACCGGACCTCCAAAACCACTTTTGATCATGCTCCTGAGTCAAAAATCATCTCCCGGAGCTAACCGAACCATCGGAATTCACATCCGAGCCATCTCACATATAAGTCAACTTCCAGTTGACTTTTCCAAACTAAGCCTTCCTTAAAGAGACTAAGTGTCTCATTTCTTATCAAAATCACTCCAAATTAACTCGACTACATATGACACGGATAACGAAGAATATAGATAAAGAAAATGGGAAGAACGGGGCGGTAACTCATGAGACGACGGGCCGAGTCATCACACATAAGTAAATATAGCATACAGGTCCTCATACGTCTTACAAGCGTGTCATGATTGCATGGTAGGAGCCTTGCGTTTATCAACTTGAGCCACACTTAAGCCTCGTCCTTCATCTTCTTCTTAAGGAACCTCTTGTGACAATTCGTTGCCTTGTCCCGAACCCATGCAGCGATATAATCAACCCCATAGAGCGTGTGCCTCAGCTCTCTATAAGTAGGCATGCGAATGAATTGGTCCAGTGGCTCTACAAGAACATTTGGAGCACCTAAAAGGTCGTATATGGACTTGGCTGAAAAATCTATCAAGCGTCCACGGATTGGCACCAACTCCTCAGTGTCTTGTGGGTCAAACCCCGCATAGAATTCCCTGACTAAGTTGAGATTGATGTCCCCTGTGTTCTTAAAAACACATCTTAACCCCAAATCCTGGGTGCCTGTCCAAATAGCCAGATACTTCGCTTTCACATTGCGTTCCTAGATAGCTCCCTCCTAATGGATATGTTTAAACCTACAGCGGTTGTACCAATCCCTCATATACAGAGGTATGTTGTTTATGCCAAAATCGCATTGCCCTGGGGGTTGTGGACGCATGGCAACTACAGCTACTACCGCTTAGGCACCAGTCATACTAGAGGCAACTTCTCCCCCCCCCCCTTTTCTTTTCTTTGGAGGAGGTGCAGAGGTCGACTTTGCTTTAGATTGGGCCGTTAAAGTAGCTTTTCCGTTTCCTGTGTCTTTTTTGGGAGGCATCTTGATTCCTACATAGATGATCAGTAGCCAGATAGCGTACATTACACACTATAGAGATAATCTTCCCCAACTTGCCGAGGTTACTCAGACTTTACCTCATATTTTCTTAACATTAGAATCACACCACAACACATGGGCTACCCGTTATCTACCCCACACTTAAGATTTTAATGTGGTGCACGATTGTATACACTAGTTTACTAATCCCGGAGACGGGCTCCAAAGAGGACTAGGAGTGTCATTGAGCCATTACATCAAACACTTGACAAACACTAGTTCCATGGGAGTTCTTATGGATTTGAGGCATTGCCTCATCCTCCCAAATCAACTTGGGTGTTCTTTTCACAATTTCATCAGCGTTCCTAAGGGGTTCATAGGATTGAGACACATATACACAATATGACCATGAAGAACAACCACCCATAATGAAGAACAACGAACAATGAAGAATAACCATCAATGAAGGACAACCACCATGCAATATTTGTACCCAACTCAAATTTACAAAGACAAGAGATAGAATCATACCTTTGAAGCTTTGTGAGGAATAGGTTTCTTGAGAATTTCGGATGAGTGTGAAAAACTAGCAAGACTAAGCTTGAACTCTATGTAGATGGTGATTGTGTGTGGGTGAGCAAGCAATTTGTGCAATGTGTTTGTGTTCTTGTGAAATGTTTTGTAGAGTTTGGTTTGTGTTGGTTGAAGTGAGGTTAGGGTTTGCTTTGTAGAGTGTTCAGTGTGCGAGGGCATGTTTGTGAGGTTTGTTTAAACCAAAATAAGAAGAAATAACTTAAACAGGTTTGAAAATACCTACCTAGTGTTGGCCAGGCATCGCCGACCTAAGGCTTTGCTGACCCTGGCGTTAGCCAGGTATCACCAGCCTAAGGCCTGGCTGACCCTAGCTTTAGCAAGGCGAGGCTAGCCTAAGGCCTGGCTGACCCTGGCTTTAGCAAGGTGAGGCCAACCTAAGGCCTGGCTGACCCTGGCTTTATCCTATATTTACATTATGCTTAAACCTTGCTCGACTCGCCCAAACTCATCTGCAAACTTTTTAGTATCTAAAAACAAAAACAAAATTCTTACACTAAAAATCGACTACAAATTGGGTTGCCTCCTAACCAGTGCCTTAGTTAACATCATGGCACAATGCATACAACAGTCCAATGGGTTCCCATGGAGCGCTTGATTAAATGCCGCGGCACGATGCAGGTAAGCGCTTTTAAGGTACGCTCAACATCGGAGGCTCAATCAAATGGGCCACTAACACTACCTTTGCTTCATCCATGCCCATATAATGTTTTAATCTGCTCCCATTAACTCTAAAAATGCGAGAGTCCTTTTCCATAGCAATCTCTACGGTGCCAGTGGGGTGAATTTCAACCACACAAAAAGGCCCTGACCATCGTGACTTTAATTTTCCCGGAAATAACCTCAGTCTAGAGTTGTATAGCAATACCGTATCTCCGAGCTTGTAACTCCACACAATAATATTTTTATCATGTATCATCTTCATTCTCTCCTTGTATAATCTTATCCTCTCAAAAGCATGATATCGGAACTCATTAAGCTCGTCCAACTCTGTGACTCTACATGTTCCCGCAGCTTCAATATCGAGATTCAACTGTCTCAACGCCCACCAAGCTCTATGCTCCAACTCCACCGATAAATGACACAGCTTTCCAAATACCAACTTCTATGGCGACATGCATATTGGAGTTTTGAAAGCGGTTCGATAAGCCAAAAGTGCATCATCTAACTTTCTCGCCCAATCTGTTCTAATAGCATTCACAATCTTAGTCAACACACTTTTTATTTCTCTGTTCGAGACTTCCACTTGCCCACTTGTTTGTGGATGATATGTGGTGGAAACCTTGTGGCTCACATCATACTTCTCTATCAACTTTGCGAAGGCTCGATTACAAAAGTGAGTGCCTTCATCACTGATAATTGCCCTTGGAGTGCCAAAATGGGTGAATATGTTCTTTCTCAAAAAACCAATTACCCCCATTGCATCATTTGTAGGAGGTGTTGCTGCCTCCACCCATTTGGACACGTAGTCCACAGCAACGAGTATGTATTTGTTTCCATATGAGCTGACGAAAGGCCCCATAAAATCGATGCC
Organism: Nicotiana glauca; assembly: GCA_026770625.1. Lineage (NCBI taxonomy): Eukaryota > Viridiplantae > Streptophyta > Magnoliopsida > Solanales > Solanaceae > Nicotiana > Nicotiana glauca. The sequence goes on along the minus strand of MU761316.1, from coordinate 31,657 downwards.
CCATACACCAAACACATCTACCTCCTGTATTAGGTTCATGGGTGTCTCATGTCGGCAAGAAATATTCCCGGTTCATTGGAATTCATCACAGCCCTTTATCCATAAATGTGCATCTTTGAACAATGCTGGCCAGTAGAAGCCCAACTCCAAGACTTTCACAGTTGTCCTTACTCCCCCAAAATACCTACCATATGGTGATGTGTGACATGCCTGCAAAATAGAAGAGTGTTATATCTCGGGGAAACATCTCCGGATCATGTTATCAATGTGAATCCTGAACAAATAAGGCTCATCCCAATAATACATGCGACAATCATGAAAGAACTTTTTCTTTTGGACAGAGGAAAGGTCATAAGTAACAATACCACTCGCTAGGTAATTTGCAATGTCTGCATACCATGGTGCTTCCTCAAAACTTGTGGCTAGCTGCTGTTCATCTGGAAAAGTTTCCAGAATCTCTTCTACCTCAACCTTTTTCTCAAATCTTTCCAGCCTAGACAAATGATCAGCTACTTGGTTCTCCGTTCCTTTTCGATCACGGATTTCCAAATCAAATTCTTATAGTGGTAGCACCTATCTAATCAGGCGCGGTTTTGACTCCTTCTTCTCTGTTAAATACTTAAGAGCAGCATGGTCAGTATAAATAATTACTTTCGAGCCTATAAGGTATGAACTAAATTTGTCAAATGCGAACATCATTGCCAGCATCTCCTTTTTGATCATAGTGTAATTTAGTTGGGCTCCATTCAGCGTTCTACTTGCGTAGTATATTAGATGCATGATTTTATCTTTGCGCTTCCCCAGAACTGCTCTCACAGTATAGTCACTCGCATCACACATCAGCTCAAATGGTTGCTCCCAGTCAGGGGCAACTATGATAGATGATGTTACCAGTCTCTTTTTCAATTTCTCAAATGCTACCATGCAGTCATCAGAAAACACAAAAGGGTGATCTTTTTTAAGCAATTTACACAAGGGGTTAGCAATTTTGGAAAAATCTTTTATAAATTTGCTATAGAAACCGACATGCCCAAGGAAACTTCTGATTGCTTTGATGGAAGTGGGTGGTGGAAACTTTTCTATCACATTAACCTTTGCACGATCTATCCCAATGCCTTTACTTGACACTAGGTGCCCCAAGACTATACCTTCCTGTACCATGAAATGACACTTTTTCCAGTTGAGTACCATATTTGTCTCGATACACATCTTCAATACTCTTCTAAAGTTTATAAGACAGTCACCGAATGAATTCCCTACCGCTGAGAAGTCATCCATGAAAAACTCCATTATTTCCTCTACCATATCTATGAAGATGGCCATCATGCACCTTTGGAATGTGGCAGGTTCGTTGCATAGGCCAAACGGCATTCTCCGAAAAGTATAGATTCCACAAGGGCAGTTGAACAATGTTTCCTCTCTATCCTCCGGGGCAATAGAGATCTGATTATACCCCGAGTACCTATCCAGAAAGCAAAAATGGGACCTCTTTGCCAATCTATCTATCATCTGATTAATGAATAGCAATAGAAAATGGTCTTTCCTGGTAGCCAAGTTCAACTTCATGTAATCCATACAGATTTGCCACCCTGTGACTGTTCGTGTAGAGATCAATTAGTTCTTCTTATTTTTCATTACTGTTATACCTCCCTGTTTTGGCAAAGTACGAGTTTAATTTATACACACACCAGACACTCGTCAAATTTTTGGCGTCGTTGCTGGGGATTGGCTAAAGTCTACTACAGATTAATTGTTTTACTACTAATTTATTTTTTAATTTTTTTATTGTCTAATTATTTTAACTTTTCTGCAAAAATTTCAGAAAGTGTATGACTCGTTCCTCTTCTAGAGAACTAGTCAAATATGATCCTAAAATTAAAAAATCCTTGTGGTTATTGTGAAAAGAACAAACCTCACGATCTTAAATTTTCATACCAGAGGAAATGGATAACGAAGAACTCAATAACCAACTTCCACCACATCAAGTAGTAGAACAGTTTGATGAGGTGGCACCACGACATGATAGAATACTTAGAGATTATGCAAGGCCAGATTATTTTGAAGGAGAATCAAGTGTGAGGACATCACCAATTGCAGCAAACAACTTTTAAATCCACACAGTCTTGATTCAAACCCTTCAACAGTCATGTCAGTTTACTAGTGATGCGAGTGAAGATCCTCACACCCATTTAATTGATTTTCTTGAACTAGTTAAAACTTGCAGGTATAATGGAGTCACAATAGATGTTATTAGATTGCAGCTTTTTCCTTTTTCATTAAAAGGTGAAGCCAAAATATGGTTGCGAAGTCTACCAAGAGGTTCCATTACAACATGGGACCAAATGACCCAAAAATGTCTTAATAAATATTTTTCACCTACAAAAATATTTAAAATTAAGCAAGAAATCAATAATTTTATGCAGAAAGATTCTGAATCTATATACCAAGCATGGTAAAGATTAGCATCAATGTTAAGAAAATGCCCACATCATGGTATCCAAGACCTTGATATTTTATATATTTTCTATCATGATCTTAAACCATCTGCTACAAATGTAATTGATGCAGCATCAGGAGGATCAATAATGGGAAAAACTACTATAGAAGCAATGCAATTGCTTAATGAGATTTCGGAAAATGCTATTCAATGTCCCTCAGATAGAATGATTATCAAGAAAACAGTAGGAGTAAATCAAGTTGAAGCTTTGAATTCATTGACATAACAAATTGCGACCTTAACAGAAAAGGTTGAGGCTTTTCAGGTAGGTGCTCACACATCATCCCAACTTGAGAATTGTGATGTTTGTCAAGGTAATCATCCAAATCATGAATGTCTAGCTTCAACACAAAATGAGGAACATGCAAATGTGATTGGTTATAGAAATAATTACTCATTCGGTAGTCTCATGGCACAAAAACATCCAGGATTTCAATGGAGTAATCCTAATGGTGCTGAAAATCATCAAAAAAAATTTAATCAAAAGTAGCAGGTACATGGACCACCTGGTTTTCAAAATCAAAATAGAGGTCAACAAAGTTTTCAACAATATCAGCAGCAGCCTCAAAGATCTCATCAACAAAGCCTTGAAGACCTGATATACAAATTCATTAAAGCTACTGACGAGAAGGTTGAAAGTCAACATTCAACTATCAAGAATTTGGAAATTCAGGTAAGCCAATTAGCAACCCTCATGTCTGGACAAATTCAAGGTGCTCTACCAAGAAACACTGAGAAAAACCCAAAAGAACACCTCAAAGTCATCTCTCTACGATCAGGTAAATCTTTTGATGATCCATATGCAGATAGAGAAGGAAAGCCACAAGAAGTGGAAAAGGTAAATGAAGGCGAGAATAAAATAGAATCTAAGTTTCCAAAAGAACAAAAGAATAAAGGGAAAAATATACAAGAAAATGAATTGATGACAAATCTTTACTCTGTACCCTTCCCCTTTCCCCAAAAGCTAAAAAGAGAAAAGCTTGATCAACAATTTTCAAAGTTTCTAGAAATCTTAAAACAACTTTACATTAACATACCTTTCACAGATGCTTTGAAGCAAATGCCGACATATGCTAAATTTCTTAAAGAAATTTTATCAAGTAAAAGAAAATTGGAAGAAGTTTTAGTAGTTAACTTACAGAAAAATGTAGTTCTATACTTCAAAATAAGCTTCCACAAAAACTTGGTGATCCTGGAAGTTTTAAAATTTCTTGTACTTTGGGAGGTGCTCACTTTGAAAAAGCGTTATGTGATTCAGGTGCTTCAATAAATCTAATGCCTTTTTTAATTTCAGGAAATTAAAACTTAGTGAAATGAAAGACACTGGTGTGTCCCTTCAATTGGCTGATCAAAGCACTAAAAAGCCGAAAGGAATCATTGAAATTGTTCTTGTTAGAGTTGACAAATTTATTTTCCCTGTAGATTTTATAGTACTCAAAATGGAAGAAAATACTGAGGTACCATTAATTTTAGGTAGACTATTTCTCGCAGCAGGAAGAGCAACCATTGATGTCCATCAAGGATAATTAATATTGTGCATTGATGAAGAAAAGGCAATTTTTTATATGCACAAAATAATGAAATTCTCTGAGGACAAGTCATTATCTTCTTGTTTTCAAATAGATTTGCTAAATGACCTTGTAGATGAATATAAAGATGATCAATTGATTACTAATGCATTAGAAAGATATTTTGCCAAATCAGGTACCACATATGATGATGATCCCATGATTAGGCAAGAAGCTGAAATATTAGAAAAAGAATTAGAAATTGAGGAAATCTCACAAGAAACTGCTCAATCAAAAATTGAACGTACAAACTCTTCCTTCTCATTTGAAATATATTTTTCTTGAACCTGAATTATTTCCAGTAATTATTTCATCTTCATTGACTGCAGAACAGGAAAACAAACTAATCAGAGTATTAAGGGAACACAAAAAAGCCTTAGGATGGACTATAGTTGACATTAAAGGAATCAGTCCAGATACATGTATGCATAGGATTCTCATGGAAGATAATTATAAGCCAATAGTCCAACCGCAGAGGAGACTAAATCCAGCAATGCAAGACGTTATCAAAAAAGAAATAATTAAACTTCTAGTGGCAGGTATTATTTATTCGATATCCGACAGTCCTTGTGTAACGATCCGACCGGTTGTTTTGAGCTTTTGCACTTTGGACGCCCTTTCTCGGGCATAACTTGACCCGTTTTATATATTATGACTAATGTAGATCATTGGTTTTGGTTTTCGGAAAATTTGGAATGAATTTGAAAGAACAGTTTCAGTTGAAAGCTTGGAATTTGAAAGGTTTGACCAGGAGTTGACTTATTTGTATACGATCTCGGATCGGAGTTTTTATGATTTGGTTAGCTTCGCGGGGTGATTTATGACTTAGGAGCATGATCGGAATTGGTTTTGGAAGTCCGGTGTAGAATTAGGCTTGAATTGGCGAAGTTAGTATTTTGGTAATTTTCGGTTGATAGGCGAGAATTTTATCCGGGAGCCAAAATGGAATTCCGAGAGTTTCTATAGCTTCGTTATGTGATTTTTGATGTGTGTGCAAAATTTTAGGTCATTCGGACATCGTTTGGTTGGGTTTTTGATCGAATGGGTGTTTCGGAAGTTTTAGAAGAACTTAGGCTTGAATCCGATGTAAGTTGATGGTTTCGGTGTTGTTTGATGTGTTTTGATAATTGGAACAAGTTTGAATAAGGTTTTAGGATGTGTTGGTGCTTTTAGTTGAGGTCTCGGGGGCCTCGGGTGAGTTTTGGATGGTCTATCGGATTATATTCTATGTTGAAAAGTTGCAGAAAATTTGTCCAAGCAGTTGTAGCAATTTATCTCTTCGCGTTCGCATTAGTGTTCTCGCGTTCGCGAAGATTAGGCGAAGGTGGGTTTGAAATTTGCCTTCGCGTTCACGAAGTAGGCATCATGTTCTCAAAGAGGTGTGACCTCATAGCATCGCGTTCGCGGGTTCATATACGTGTTCGCATAGAAGGATTCGAGTCAGTGGATTTGAAGTGGAATTGTGCTACTCATTCGCAGGTGTTCTGTCGCGTTCGCGTAGGAGAGGAAATCTGAAGCATCGCATTCGCAAGGTGAATCTCGTGTTCTCATAGGGTTAATATTGGGAAATTAAATATTGTGCTTCGCGTTCGCGAGGCAGTAGCCGCGAACGCGATGAAGGATCTACAGGACTTGGGCAGAATGTTTTAAAACATTTCATCCGCGATTTTGGGGCTCATTCACTCCATTGTTGATCTTTCCGAGAGTTTTTTGAAGGAAATTGAACAGGGATTCAAGGAGAATCGATTGGAGGTAAGATTTTTTAACTTAAAACTCGTTCTTATTGTGAAATCCACCTAGAAATTCATGGAAATTAAGCCAAAAATTGAAGAACTAGGGCTTGGGATTTTGAAATTTAATTTAGGGATTTGAATGACCATTTGAGGTCGGATTTGAGAACTTTTGCTATGTACGAACTCGTGAGGAGATAAGGAATTTGTTGATGTTGAATTTTTTGATTATTGAGAAGTGGGCCCAGGGCTCGAGTTTTGCGAATTTTGAGATTTTACTATTTTTCAATTGTTTTCGATTGGGTACTATCCCATTGGCATATTGTGATGTATTCGCTCTGATATTGGATAGATTCGACGCGTGTAGAGGCCGGTTTGAGGGGCAAAGGCGTCGCGAGCTAGGGATTTCGCCAGTTCGAGGTGAGTAATGATTGTAAATGATATCCTGAGGGTTTGAAACCCCTGATTTGCACACCGTAGGGCTATATTTAGGTGACTTGCATGCCGGATAGCGAGCGTGGGGTAGAGCACCGTTTGGGATTATGACTTGGTCCGTCCCGATTGTTGATTTTACCGCGTATTTGACTGAAACTTATTTGATATTATCATGATTTGGGCTTACTGCCATATTTGGGCTTCGTGCCAACTATTTGAATCCTTCGGGGATTATTATTATTGTTTCTGCACTGTTTTGACTAATTACTTGAAATCGCCGAGGGCCTGGATGTGAGGGTTTTATATTATGGATCGGGTTGCACGCCGCAGCGATAGTTATATGGATCGGGCTGCATGTCGCAGCGATATATATATATTGGATCGGGCTGCAGGTCGCAGCGATATAACGCTTGGGCTGTAGGAGTCCCTCCGGAGTTTGCACCCCCACAGTGAGCGTGGGTACCTATATGGATCGGACTGCACGCCGCAGCGAGATATGGATTAGGCTGCACGCCGCAGCGGTTACTATATGATACTGTTCTAAGAGTGATCTGAGAGGGCGAGCCCGAGGGGCAGAGATTGTTTCTGAGAATGAGCCTGAGGGGCTGGTACTGTTTGAGTTATTTCCCGAGGAGCGAACTTATATGTGCTCATCTTGCATATCTACTTGCCTTTTACCTGTTATGATGTGGTATTTGTGCCCGAGGGGCAAATTTTGTGTGTTTATCGGCACTGACTATTTTGAAATTATTTCGTAACTGTTGAAATGATCATTTTCAAAAGAGATTTAAACTGAGCCAAGATATTTCCAAAGCTTTCACAGCTTCACTATTTTCTCAAAGATTTTACCCTACTTCTATATAGCATGTTGGTTTACTTTACGTGATTTCTTACTGCTTAGGTATTATTTACCTTTATTACTTACTGAGTTGGAGTACTCATTTTACTCCCTGCACCTCGTGTGCAGATGCAGGTATCTATTCACCCGATAGCGGGTTTGGGCCGATCAGAGGCAGAGTTATATGAGGTAAAGAGGTGGCTGCCAGCATCCGCAGCACCATGTTTTCTCTTTTTTGTTCATTATTCCAGTTTTGTATATTTTAGGCCTTGTAGTGGATTTGCATCTGATAGATGCTCGTGACTTGTGACACCCCGATTAGGGCTGTGTTGAATTGTATTTTCGCTAATTAATATTATTAAGTCATATTTAAGCTGTTTATTTATGTTTAACTACTTTTGAAAAGACGAGTTGGGTTAGTTGGCTGGCCTTGTCCTCACGAGAGACACCATCATGACCAGTGCGGGGTTTGGGTCGTGACACCTTGGGTAAGTCCTATACAAGTTGTACCAAAGAAAGGAGGTGTAATAGTAATAAAAAATAAAAATAACAAACTCATACCTACTAGAAAATTCGTAGGATGGAGAGTATGTACTGATTACATACGACTTAATCGTGCCACCAGAAAAGACCATTTTCCCTTGCCTTTTATTGATCAAATGCTTGAAAGAGTTGCAGGCTATGGTTTTTACTGTTTTCTTGATGGATATTCTGGGTATAATCATATACCAATTGCCCCAGAAGATCAGGAGAAAACCACATTCACATGCCCCCAAGGTACTTATACTTACCGAAGTATGCCATTTAGACTATGCAATGCTCCTGCTACATTTTACCGTTGCATGTCGGCAATTTTCTCAGATATGACTGAAAAGTTTCTTGAAATATTTATGGATGATTTCACACTTTTTGCTAAGACATTTGAAGATTGTCTTTATCATTTAACTTTGATACTTAAAAGATGTAAAGAGACAAATTTAGTTCTTAATTGGAAAGAATTTCATGGTAGTAGAGGGAATTATTTTAGGACATAAATTTTTTGCTAAAGGGATAGAAGTTGATAAGGCTAAAATTGATCTTATAGCAGGATTACCCCCTCCTATCATTGTTAAAGGCATGAGAAGTTTCTTAGGACATGCAGATTTTTATAGAAGCTTTATAAAAGATTTTCAAAAATATCAAAACCTCTAACTAACCTACTGATGAAATATGTGAATTTTGAATTTTTAGATGATTGAAGAAAAGCATTTGAGATTCTCAAGAAACAATTGACTAATGCTCCAATTGTTGTTTCTCCTGACTGGAGCCAGCCTTTGAAATAATGTGTGATGTAAGTGATACTGCAGTTGGAGCTATATTAGGACAAAAGAAAGATAAGATTTTTAGGCCAATCTACTACACCAGTATAACCTTAAACGAAGCTCAAAGAAATTACTCCACTACTGAAAAAGAACTATTAGCGATAGTTTTTGCGTTCGACGAATTCCGTTCTTATTTAATAGGAACCAAGGTTATAGTATTCACAGAGCATGCAGCTTTAAAGTATCTCTTAGCAAAGAAAGATGCTAAATCTAGATTTCTAAGATGGATACTCCTTTTACAAGAGTTTGATCTTGAAATAAAAGATCGAAAAGGTTCAGAAAATCAAGTAGCTGACCATTTGTCTCATTTCGAAAATTCTCCCACTGACACATCAGATATCAAGCAAGAATTTCCTGATGAACATGTCTATACAATCTCAACAGTCATAAATCAACCACCTTGATTTGCTGACATTGCCAATTATTTGGTTAGAGGATGGATCCCAAAAGATTTTTCTTATGAACAAAGAAAAAAACTCAAGAATGAAATAAGATATTATTTTTGGGAAGATCCTTGTTTAAAATTTGTGCAGATGGAACGATCAGGAGATGTGTAGCCGAAGTAAAAATGAACAATATCCTAAACCACTGTCATGATGGAGCTGTAGGAGGTCACTGTGGAGAGAGAAGAATAGTGTAACGACCTGACCCGTCGTTACGGGAGTTACCGCCCCGTTTTCCCCGTTTTATGCTTCTATATTTTCCATTATATGTGTTTGAAGAATTTGAAGTAATTCGGATAGAGTTCGGTTAGAAATGAGACGATAAGTCTCTTTATGAGGAGGTTAGTTTGGAAAAGTCAACC
>MU761316.1:4181-17868 GCA_026770625.1 Nicotiana glauca | reverse complement strand
TTATCCAGTTTGTTTTAGAGGCTCTAGACTCGTGACCCCAGATCTTTTGGGAGTATTTTTATCAGACTTCGTATTTCTCAGTATTATTCTTCTATAAATATTGGATTATTATTCTAAAACTATTATATTCTCCTTAAATTGTCGGTTTTGAAATTTATTGTTGAATTGGGGGCGACTGTTGGTCAGGCTTGCCTAGCTTTAGCGTTGAGCGCCATCACAATAGGGTTTGGGTCGTGACAAATAGCTGCCAAAGTATTTGAAGCTAGGTTTTCTTTTTGCCCATTCTATTTAAAGATTCAAGAAATTATATTGCCACTTGCGACAAATGTCAGAAAAATGTTAAATTTTTAAAAAGGGATTAAATGCCTCTTAACTCTATTCTTGTGTGTGAAATATTTGATGTTTGGATATTGATTTTATAGGACCTTTTCCTCCTTCAAACGGTTGTAAATATATTTTAGTAGCTATTGACTATGTTTTAAAATGGATAGAAGCAATAGCTACTAGAAAAAATGATGCTCGTGTTGTTTGTGATTTTCTTAAAAAAATTATTTTTTTAGATTTGGAACTCCACGAGTTATCATAAGTGGTCAGGGAACTCATTTTATAAATAAACAGTTTGCTAGTTTACTGTCGAGATATGGAGTCACTCATAAAACAGGAACACTATATCATGCTCAAATAAATGAACAAGTAGAATTATCTAATAGAGAATTAAAAAGAATTTTAGAAACAACTATTGACTCTTCTAGAAAAGATTGGTCTCTAAAATTAGATGATGCTATATGGGCATACAAAACTGCTTTCAAAACTCCAATAGGCATATCTCATTAAAACTAATTTTTGGAAAAGCTTGTCATTTACCTGTGGAACTAGAACACAAAGCGTATTGGGCTACGAAATTGTTAAATCTAAATCTGCTCGATGCAGGTAAAAATCGCTTATTACAGCTTGATGAATTGGAGGAATGTAGATTTGAAGCATATGAAAATGCTAAAATATATAAAGAAAAGACGAAAAGATGGCGTGATAGTTTTATTCGCCATAAATATTTTAAAGTTGAAAATCAAGTTCTCTTGTACAATAGTCGGTTGAGACTATTCCCAGGAAAATTCAACTAACGATGGTCAGGACCGTATATTATAACAGAAGTAACTCCCTATGGTAATAAAAATACAACATATAAATGGAGAGAAAAATTTAAAGTTAACGGTCATCGTCTGAAGCCATATGTCAGCAGAATCTTTGACAAACAGACTTCAATAATCCTTTTCTCTTAAAAAAAATTAAGTCGAGCTGACGACATTAAACTCAGAACTATTTTCTTTTTCTCTACTAATATTTTAAGTGGTTGTTAGTGCTAAAGACATAATATTTACTTTTAAGTAATTATATATACTTAAATTTATATATTTTAAAAAAAAATAAAAACCTCAGTGTCCCTTTTGATCCTGAAAAAACTTTTTTTGTTTTAAAATAAACCTATTCCTATGTAAGATGTCGCTAAATTTTTTACTCATATATTGTAGAAATTCACACAAAGAAATGATAAGTGTATATATTTTTGCTCATATACCCAAAGTACTCAAATAATTATAAATTTCACCTTAAAAAATTACCGGAGTACACAAAAAAAAGAGAGAGAGAGAGTAAAGTATATGTGTATACATTTTTTATTTTTTTAATAAAAAGATATGGAACAAAATTCCATCAACTTATGAGGTAAAATATTTCAGAAAATGGAATGTTATTTCGCATACACAAAAAGTCAAAAAAAAATGATGAACAATTCTTACACCCGTCCGGTTGTTAAGAGAAGTAAATTAGTCACTATAAATATATACCCAATATCCTACCAAAGCCCTGAACCTACATTACAAGCCAATAAAAGTCCTAACAGATTCTATCATCAGTGTTAGTTTATATTAGTGGAGATTTACAAACAGAGAAAGCTTCTGGTTGTTTAATATACACTATTTTATGATTATCTTGAATGGAGTTGAATGAAGAGTATTTCGGTATGTAAAAGTTGATCTTATGCAGGATGGAAGATACATGAATAAGAAAGTAAATTGCACTCTAGAAAATTTATTAAAATAGCAGGTGATATCAAATTCTTTTTTGCAAAATTCAAAGAAACATGTACTAACTGTTGACTTGATTTCTTTTCTTAAGAGAGGAACTCAGAAAATTTTCTCGAGGATGATGAAAATATTTAGTGTGGGGGAATTTGATAAGAAGAGAATATCATGCATATATAAGAATTATTTTTTAATTTAAATAATAATATTTATATTTTATTAGCAGGAAATACCATAAATACACTACTAAAAAATGGTTCTATTGGAACAGTTATTTGGTAACAGTTACAGAACTGTTACAATAGATTATATTTTGGGACGGTTTTAACCGTTCCAATAGAGTGAAAAGGCTTTTGGTACACTTCTAAAGAAAAACCGTCCCAATAGGATAGTAACTGTCACCATAAATTAAGCTATGAGGACGGTTTAATGAGGCGATACTATAGGGATATTTATAGGAACGGTTGTCTGAAATAAAATATTTATGGTAATGGTTTATTTTTCCGTCCCTGATTTCCCTCCACCATATTTATCAAAATAAATTAAAAATAATTTGTGACCCCATAAAATAATTAAATTATACTATAGGGTTAAAAATCATAAAACCTTCGTCTCTGCTCATTCCAGTATCCTAGATTCATCCGCCTTCAAAACTTCATGTGTCTAAGGTTAAGTCGTCTCTCTCCTCTCCAAATCCTGACGAACTGCTTACTCCGACGAAGGAATTCCGACGAAAGACAACCGTTTCGGCTAGTATAAGCAAATCTCAGATGTAGATTATCGGTATTTCTCCATGTTCGTGGTTGTTCGCTTTCGCTATTATTTCGTCGGAAAAGTATTTCGCCGGAAAATTGTTTCGCCGCTTCTTCTGCTTTCTTTCTCTGGTAAGATTTTATCTAAACCTATTAATTTACTATGTCCTTTGTTTGTATTATATTATTTCCAGTTTTTGATTTCATCTAAACCTAGAATTTTTTTGATTTACATTAAAGGCTTTCTTATTATTTGTTGCTAATTGACTTTTCGTGTTATCGATCACATTTTATCTGTTAGTTTTATGTGTTCTTACTGTTTAACCTGTTGCATTTGCCTAATTTCCATGAATTTAGCCCCTGATTTCTTGCTGAAAGCAATTAACAGTGCTTAGTTCTTTCTGTAAATCAAGCTTCGAGAGATGCATGTTGTTGTTGATCTGCTGTAGTTGTTGCTGCTAATATTTTTTTGTTCTTTCTGGGAATAATGTGTTTTGTTTTCTCTATCGAAATTGAGTCCAAAACTTATCGAATTGACTGAAATTGTTAGATAACAGTTGAAAATTCATTGGCTTACTTGGGATTCAGTTGAAAAACAGTTGAAAGTTCTGTTTTGAAAGGTTTTGAGTTTCTAATTTTTTGAGTCTTGAACTGAACTTCCTTCTTGTTCTACTATGAGATCGCTTCTGTGGCAGACTGAATTAGACTCGCATAGAGCATAAACTTAAAATTCTAAGTTCTAAGAACTGAAATCCAACCACAAATTAAGTTTATCTTAATGGCATTGGAGCCTACTGTAAAGGCATTTGCATGTGAGTTTAACTTTATATATTAATATCGCATTATCTGGTCACCTAATAGATAATTGCAAGTAATCGTCCTTAAGAAGTAGGAATAATAACCTGAAAAATTAGGCTGATAATAACATGTTATAATATGTTAAAATACACATCCAGTGCAAGTAAGATATATTCTAGTAGTATAAGTTTTTGGGTGTTAAAGGATGGTGTTGAGTTTAAACCAAACAAAATTGTCCACTAGCTAGAAACATCTGCCCAATCGATTATTTCCTTAAGTGTTTCGACAATTAATTCATGGAGACCTCATATGTTATTCTATTATTTAGTTAACAGAAAATAGTTCTTTAATTTTTATTTTCCTGAAAGTGCTTATATATATTGAATCTTGGTTGATTTATTTGGTTATCCTCATATGCAGATACCATGACAATACATTTATTAGCTCGCGAGCATTGCATATTATCAATAAGTTGAATACTTCTGCCACATACAGATTACTAGAGTCTTTCTTTGGTCATCAGGTAAGAAGATTTCCTGAGGCAGAAACTCTAAATTTTCAGCTGCAGTAAAATTATACATGTTATTATTTATATCAGAAGAATATGCAAGTCTTTAAGTCTATCAACTTAGGATTAGAAGGCCCATATTCCTTTCAGATCATCTATGGAATTTGTTTGATTAGGAAAAAGGGATTTGACGAATATGACTAGATTAAGTTACAACATCATAATAAATAAACTATAAACATAAAATTACTGTTAAATTTTGCAATAGTGAAATCCATATAATTTTGACAATAAGTGACTAATTTCTATCTTTCTTATTATTTGATTTTTTTATTAGGAGTATATAAATCAATTTTATACTAGTTATTTTGGTTTTATGTAGGATAAAATTAATTTAATGGATAATGAAGATAAAAGGTGGATGGGCCTTCGAAGGTCAACTGATGAGTACATACAAGGAGTGAATAAATTTCTTGATAAAGCATTTGAACGAGCTTCTCAAGGAAATCAAATAGTATGCCCTTGTAAAGTGTGCGCTAATTGTTTTTGGCATCATAGGAATGTGGTGGAAGACCACTTGATTGTTAATGATTTTGTTCATGGATACAACAAATGGGTTTTCCATGGGGAAGGATTTTCCTCGAGAAAGACTCGATGCCCAAGCAGTAATGATGAAGGTTCTGGCATGTATGACGATATTGATGGATTACTTCATGATACATTTCGAAATGTCGAGGATGATTTGGGACATGAAGGAGTGAGGGATGGACCATCAGAAGATGCAAAAAGATTCTTTAAATTAGTAGAAGAAGGGAAAGAAGAATTATATCTAGGGTGTGAGAATTTTTCCAAATTAGGTTTTACGATTTGGTTGTACTTGTTTAAATTCTTTCATGGGATGAGTAATGTGGCATTCACAGACTTGTTGGAGTTGTTAAAAGAGGCATTTCCATTTTCTCAGCTACCCGAGTCTTTCTACAAGGCTACAAGCATGATAAAAGATTTGGGCCTTCATTATGAAAAAATACATGCATGTCCTAATGATTGCATGTTATTTTGGAATGACAATGTAAATGCAAATACTTGTTCTGTGTGTGGGTCTTCTAGATGGAAGGATGTTGTTAATGTCTTGACTAATAAAAATACCAAAACCTCTGCAAAAGTTTTAAGGTACTTTCCATTAAAGCCCCGACTTCAGAGAATATTCATGTGTCCCGAAACAGCTGAAGCTATGAGATGGCATGCCACTGAACGACCGAATGATGGAAATATAAGACATCCTACTGATGGTGATGCTTGGAAGGAATTCGACTCCTTGCACCCTGAATTCTCTAGCGACCCTCGCAATGTTAGATTGGGTCTTTCAAGTGATGGTTTTAACCCGTTTCGAACAATGAGCATTTTTCATAGCACATGACATGTTATGTTAATGAACTATAATCTATCGCCTTGGATTTGCATGAAGCCAGAGTATATAATGTTGTCAATGATCATCCCAGGTCCGTCATCTCCGGGAAATGATATAGATGTGTATCTACAATCACTAATTGCTGAATTAAAGGAACTATGGGAATTCGGTGTAGAGACATTTGATGCCGAATCCAACCAGATGTTTCAAATGCGTGCAACGTTAATGTGGACAATTAGTGATTTTCCTGCACTAGCAATGCTTTCTGGATGGAGCACAAAGGGAAAATTTGCATGCCCCACTTGTAATCATGGCACATGTTCTCAATATCTCAAGCATAGTCAAAAGATGTGCTACATGGGTCATCGGGCATTTTTGCCTCCTGAACATCCATTTTGAAGAGATAAGAAATCATTTGATGGTAAGGAGGATCATAGACTTGCACCTACTCCTTTGTCGGGTATATAAATCCTCGAAGAGTTGGGTGAATTCAAGAATGTCTTTGGAAAGGGCCAAAAGAAAAGGTCTCGGGTTAACAAGTGTCCATAGAAGAAAAGATCCATCTTCTTTGAACTACCATACTGGGAAACTAACAAATTGAGGCACAATCTTGATCCGATGCACATTGAGAAAAATATATGTGATAGTATTCTTGGGACATTATTGGAGATAGATGGAAAGTCAAAAGATCATGTAAATTCTCGTTACGATTTGCAAGAAATGGGAATACGAAAAGAGCTTCAACCAATACAAGATGTTGTAAGTGGAACAATTTCTTTGGCTAAAGCTTGTTTCTACATGAATCCAGAAGAGAAGATGCGATTTTGCACTATCTTTAAAAATGCCAAATTGCCAAAAGGTTTTGCCTCGAATATATCACATTGTGTGCATGAGAAAGAGATGAAAATATCGGGGTACAAGAGTCATGATGCTCATTTTATAATGCATTACTTGCTCCAAGTTGCTGTTAGAAAATCATTACCCAAGAATATTTCTTTGGCATTGATTAGGTTGGGCAACTTCTTTAGAGTCATATGTGCTAAGGTTGTAAGGCGAGAGGATCTTGATAGATTGCAGACTGAAATCAATGAAATAACATGTGAGCTTGAAAGGATCTTCACTCCAACCTATTTTGATATAATGCCTCATTTGCCTATTCATTTGGTAAATGAAATTAAGCTTGGGGGTCCAACTCATTGTCGTTGGATGTATTCCACTGAAAGAACCTTGTGCAAGTATAAGGCATTTGTTCGTAATCGAGCTCATCCAGAAGCATCAATTGCAAAGGGGTTTTTGGCCGAAGAGTGCTTGATCTTTTGTTCGAGATACCTACATGATAGGGTGAAGACAAGATTCAGTAGGTACCAAACTGAGGATGATGGGGACATTGAAGGAGCACAATTGTCACCTATATTTCCTAAAATTGGCCATCCAATTGGAAGTAAGAAAAAGAGAAAAGGAAAGATTTTCTCCATGGATTTGCAGTTATGTTCTGAGGCTCATAGGTATGCTCTCTTCAATACTGAAGATGAACAAGTGGAGGCGTTTATCATGTAAGATATAATATATTATCATCACTTGTATTATAAGCTTTATTTTTTAAGATTTTTAAATATAATTGATATGGACTAATGATTAAATTTGAAACATATGGCTTGCATGGAACATAAAAATTTAATTGATGATTGTACTAGACCAAACGCATGGGTAAGAGCAAGAAATCATAGTTGAAACTTTGCCGACTGGTTTAAAGAGAAAGTAAAAAGCATTAGTGTGCCCAATCATTTGCAATGGCTAGCTAAAGGACCTAATACATTGTCTAAACGATATACTGGATATTTTATCAACGGCTACTTGTTTCATACAATGATGCGGGATGCCCCGTTGGAGACTCAAAATAGTGGAGTGACTTTGTCAGCAACAACTAATAGTTTTGCTAGTGCTAGGGACCAAAATCCCATTGATGGAGAGGTTCTCTACTATGGAGCTATTCAGGATATCATTGAGATTGATTATTGGGGACGCTTTAGTGTTGTACTATTTAGATGTGATTGGTTTCGTAATGAAGTAGATGAATATGGGTTAACTCGGGTATACTTTAACCGATTATGTAGTACTGATGACTCTTTTGTGTTGGCATCTCAAGTACATCAAGTTTTTTATGTGGAGGATCCAATCGAGAAAGATATTTATTATGCAAGAAATAAAGTCCCTGTTGATTTGTATTATTTGGAGGAAGAGAATATTCCTAATGTTGGGGAGACATTTTGGAGGGAGCCTAATGATGAAGCAGGTCCATCAACTAGATTAGCCGATATTGATTTAGATGGTTGAGAGAAGATGTACCTCTTGATGTTATTGATATGCCAACTGATGTACAACATTCACAAGATATAGTTATGGAAACATCAGAAGAGGATGATGATGTAGATGATACGGATTGGGATTGGATGGCGGCTGATGATTGAAGAAGAAACTTCTGATTTTTATTTGTATTTTTGATCTTCATTGTCTTCTTTCGAACACTTTTTTGTTCTTGTGTATACTCTTGGAGTTTTTAATTTGTTTCAGTTTCAAGCTTTTGTATTATGCTAAGTACTGGAAACTATAGTCCATACATGAAAGCTATTTTAATATGTTATAGTTCAAGCTTAGTTTGTTTCATTCCAAGCTTTTATAATATTCAAACAATTTTTGTTTTAAATTTTCAGTTTTTGCGTATGACCTTGTATGGTGCACTGAATTTTGTATGGACATAAATCTAAAAGTTCTGCTAGCATACTATGTCTGATATTGAAACATTTTTTGTGTGCGCATCTGGTGCTTATTGTGCAACATTCTACAAAATAGCATTTGAGTTGTTTAGTGTGTTCTGGTAGGATGACTCATAGAGGTTTGCCTATCAAATGCCTCTAGCCTGGACTGCTGTTGAATGTTGTGTCACTCATTCTCATGTAAAAAGTAAATGAATCAGTATCTGGCATTCACGTTTAACCATTACATGAGCAGGTCTCTATAGTTAATACTACCTCTTCAGTTCTATTTCTGTTTTCCCGTTGGTGCGGTAATATTGCTGCTATTGCTACAATAATGAGATTTTATAGTGTTTCAATGTGGATTCCCTGTTATCCTGTAGTTAGTACTGGTTATCTGGTTATCATTCGATTAAAAAGCTTGGTTTCAGTTGGAGCTTATGCTGATTTTGCTTAAGTACAGGCACAAGACGAGGGTCCATATTGGTCAATTAGTGAAAGAGACATCTTCAAAACTTAAGCAAGACAGTGAAACAGATCATCGTATTGAAGCCAGTGTAAGTGTTAAGAGCTCACCTACTTCCAGCTAATATGCCATTACTTGGAAACCATCATATATACATCTTTTCCAGCTTACCATGTGAGGCTCAAGTTTACTCTGAAACTATCATATGCTGCGCATTGCCATAGTTTACTCTGAAACTATCATATGCATATCCTTAACTTATCATATGAAGCTGCACTTTATTTGGAATTCTACTATTGTCATTTATATAATACCTAATAAAGCTATTTTTATTTGTATTTTTCATCAGATTTGCTAGATATGAGTCAAGAAAGACCTTCAAAGTCCAAAAGAAAGACAAGCACAACATACACAAAACCTGGAACAATGGCATCTTTGGCAAACCAAATAAGGACTTCGTTTAGCCAAAAGTATGTTGTTCCCGCTAGACAATCAAACAAAGAACAGCCAAATATTTTTGTAGAGAATCTGCCAGGAGCAGTAGCCCATGCACAAACTAGATCAACCACTTTTGCAAAACATGTTGCTCCTGCTAGACAATCAAACAAAGAGCCTCTGAATATCATCGAAGAGAATCTGCAAGTGCCACAATATTCAGAAGTAGCAGCCCATGTACAAACAAGATCAACAACTCCTACAACACAAGTAGTAGAGGAACAAGTAGAGGAACAAGTTTAGTTGGATTCTATAACTCTTGTTGAAGATGAACAATGTAACGAACAAGTTAAGAACCTATAGACTTTATCTAAAAATATTTACATCCTATTTCAGTCATAAAAATATACCAACAATAGTGATTTGGTGGTTTTGTTTGGTTCGAATAGTTGAAGGCCCTTCTAATCAAACAAGAAAAAGAGGAAAAACAAAGATGAAAAGTGTACATGGACGACATGAGCGTAAGTTGATTTTACTCAACAAATTAAATCAACCCGTCGGTCCTAGTAAAGCAGTTGTGACAGAGTTTGGAAGCTTTATCGGTACATTGGCAAGGAATGCGACTCTATGTCCTCTTGATATTTTGGATTGGAGGAAGATGGACACAAAAGAGGATATATGGGAATATACCAAGGTCTAAACTTCTTAAGTTTTAATTTTTGATTGAAAATCTTTCATATTTTCTGCACTAACAGATTTGACACCAATTGTAGGAAAAATATGATATTCCTGAAGCCGCAAAAAAATATATTTTGTAATCAGTTCAAGTTGCCTGGAGAAAGCATAAGAGTAGATTGAAAAAAAATTACTTTGACCCCTATAAAAGTGATGAAACTCGAATGCAACATATCCCTGAAGATGTTCCAGTTTCTCAGTTTAAGGAACTCCTTAGGTATTGGAACTCTGAGAAACTCTAGGTATGTGACTTTTTACTTGTTCTTCTTCATCTTCTTGAACTACTTCTTAGCAGAATTATGGGCCTGCTCATCGTGCATCTTCAATGTTTCATCGCGCACCTTCTGCACCTTCTTTTTCTTCTTCCTTGTTGCTGCCTTTGAAATTGGTGTATTGATCTTTTGTGCATTGGTAGGACTGATATTTTGCTCATCACAAGCCTCGTAATTGTCCAGTGAATCAGCTTTGTTCCCTTTCTCCTCCTCAACCTGATCTGCCCAACTTTTGGATACATACTCGTCTTTATCTTCTTCGTATTTCTTGTCTGAATCATAAGCATATTCTCCTTCTTCATAACCAATCCTTTCCTTAGGGCTTTTTGTTGCTGAAGATATCATCCGCAATGTTTGTTGATAGGTATGATAAGTGTATTGAGTTCCCTGATCGACCAGCAAGGTCATTAGATGGTATTTCATGATTTGAGGTATGTTTTTATTTTCATTCTTCTTCTTCTTCTTCTTCTTCTTCTTCTTCTTCTTCTTCTTCTTCTTCTTCTTCTTCTTCTTCTTCTTCTTCTTCTTCTTTCTAAACGCCCAAAAAGCGCCGAAATATTGGCGAATTTTTTTCAGAAAAATTCTGCCCCGTTTCCGCCCAAATTTTGCCCCGTCTGCCCAATTTCTGCCCTGATTCTGCCCAATTGTTGTCTATGCCATATTTATTTACTGGTGAGTGCACTGAGAGGATTCAAGTTCACCAGTATTTTAGCTCCTACTGTCGGTGAGATTACCAGATACTGTAGGTCGATCACCACTTGCATTCAATGCAATAGTAGCCTCCAACTTTGAACATACAGTAGCTTTCATACATTTGTTGCCTCTAGCTTTGAACATACATTTGTTGCTATCAAACTTGTTATCAGGTATTTTTTTTCAAATTTCTTCACATATTTATTTATATGTTTGCACAATAAGGAAGATTCCACTGAATTGGAAACTTAGTATCCTAAAATTATTGTAAAAATATTGAAAATAATTCAATGGAGTAAAATTGTGCAAGTGAATTTTTGGTTCAAAGTAGCGGCTGTTTTTGCTTGGTACAGGTGTGCAACATATGTATTTTTCTTTTTGTTATTTTAACATGAAGCATTATATATGAATCTGATACCTTTCTATTTGATATTTTAACAGGAAGCATTATATATTTCATTGTTTGATGTTTCTTTCTATTTGCAGAGAATGTCTAAAACTAACGTTGAGAATCGAAAGAAGTTGAAGAATCCTCACACTGCTGGAAAAAGAAGTTTTGCTTTAGTTCACTCTAAGTTGGTGTGTAACTAGTAAATCGTGGCAGAAAAATTTCAATTTTAGCTTTTATTTAGTTCATGCCAGATCACTAGGAATGCTAACTCACTTTCATGTAACTAGGAAAAAGACAAAGAAACTTCGGATCCTTTATCAGCAAAGGAAGTCTTTGTTGCTACAAGGAAAAGAAAAGTTGGGTGATCATACAAGTCCTCGGATGAAGATACAACTAGTAAAATTGTGCGATTATATTTAATTAATGTTATATCGAGATCAATTATTTATTTCTATTTGGTTACTTTTTATTTACTTGAATTATATTATTATGAATTTGCTTTGTAGGCTGAAATGGAGGAAATTGAAGCACAACAAAACTTAAATGGCAATGAGTCTGTAGAGGCATTTGCAATTGTCATGGGACCTGAACATACGGGACGTCTGAGATTGTATGGACGGGGGGTTACAAGAACTTCTTTGAGAGGGAAAGTAGGATGTTTTGAACCCTCTTCTAATACTTCAAATTCTATACTAAAATTGGAGGAGAAGATACAAAGAATGGAGGAAAAAATTGAAGAACAAAAGGCAACTATCTGTCAAGAAGTTGTTGCAGATGTCCTTGCACGACTTCAACGTTCAAGAATTGATATTAATGCTAACATTATTCTGGCGGCATTGGGTGATAATTCATTGGGAGAAGCTTCATCTGCTCAGCAAACAGCATTGCAACCAATCTGTCGTCCATCTACTGGTATCGACAAAGAAGGCCAACTCATTCTGGGTATTAACTCATTGAAAATTTAATAATTTTTGTAAGATCTACTGTTTTAGTTTGGTACTTCACGTGCACATTCTGTTGTATTCCTCTAGTGTACAAAATCCTTATCTACCCCGTCAAAAGCTATTGTATTCCTCTCTCTCTATATACAGTTCAATAGCTTATGCCTTAACTTGCTAATTCCTATGACAAGGATACTAATCCATTAAATGGAACACACAAAACTTGCTAACTTGCTAACTTGCCAAACTTGCGATGTAAACTTAAAAACATGGCTACATAGATACAATTTGTTATATTAGATTGTACTTCTGTACAAATCTCTCTAAATTATATTCATTGTCTTCCTAACTACCAGCTTGCACCACGGGTATCCTCATCTGATCTTCCTCTTCCTCAGAGAATAGATCTAAAGGAGGAGTTGTTTGGACCTTGCTTTCCTTTGGATCCCAATCAAGCATAATTTTGACCTTGATGCCAAGTGCTCTCTGTCTATGAAGTCATGGACATCTTACAAGTATGTTTGAGGTTTTCGCTACTCTTTACTCCCTCCGGTCCATAATAAGTGACCAATTTATTTTTTTATTTGGTCCAATATAAGTGTCCATTTATATAATCAAGATGGAATTTAATTTATTTTTACAAAATTACCCTTAAAGGGAATAACTGTTAGAAATATGAAACCTGTTCATTTAACCTAAACTTAAAAAGAAGTTATTGGTTGACAGGGATACTTTAACGATGTGGTTTAAATTATGGGGACAATATAGGTAGGAACAAGTTCGTTCCGGAGCCCATCGACACCTTATCTGAAGTAATCATTCCGGAGATAGTGAAAGAAAATGCAATATTGCAACAGATTTATGAGCACGGTGATGTTTTTTAACAGCTGCACTGCTGCAGCAATAGCCCGGCAGAGCTGAAATATTCTGCAACTGCACAATTAAGTTTGGTATATCATAGGAAAACTTCATTTAAGCAAAGTTTAGATATTTTAATATATAGCTACTTCTTTGATGATTAAGAAGCCAAATTTTCGTCAAAGTAGAAAAATCAACCACAATGCAACTGAAACCCATGCTTTTCTTTCACAATTCCAACCCTTCGTTTAGGGAGACCACTCCTTGCAAACCCCATTTTCTTGGGGAAGTTGCAATAGGAGATTCATACAAATACTTCAACTAAAGTCCACCTTAGGCGCATTAACAATAGAACCAAATTAAAATTTCAAGCCAGTGGTGAATATGACATTACTAGCAAACTAGCAAATCTTATTTGTTTTCTAATAATTCACTTCCTCGAGCTGAGAATATTTCCTAGATCAAGTTTGAGATGTAGTTTAAATATATTATAGGTTCTGTAATCTCTAATCAAATGAATATAGCAGGTTCTGTAATCTCTAATCTCTAATCAAATGAGATACCAACACAGCAGCCAAACATTGATAATTCACTTC